>VDFB02338230.1:0-99180 GCA_007258455.2 Sequoia sempervirens | reverse complement strand
TGTTTTCTGAAGAAATGTGCCTTTGCAGTTATCGTGTGGAATGAAGTTAGCTCCATAGTGAGCCAGTTACCCAGTCTTGAAACTTTGTCAGTTAGAAGTTATGGAGGATTTGTTTTTCCCTTCGTACGAGATGAAGATGGAGAAAAATTGACGAAGTCTGAGAAAAAGAGCAGTTTTTGAAAAGGGCGCTTGGATTTTTGAGCCTTTAGATCTTAGTTTTATGGCCTGCAGTCTCAAGGTATCTTTTGATTAGTTTTTGTCCTGCTCTGCAATGCACCTGTCAGCCAGTCAATCAATGAGGTCAATCAGCCGGTGTCAGGGATTGAACAGAGGTCCCGGAAGAGGTTCAAATTTCAGTTTTCATGAAAATGGCTAAGTCTGGAGAAAAATGCCAAAAGTCAAAGTTGATTTTTCAGACTTGAAACCACATGTGCGCCTAAATGAGGAATTTTTGAATATTGTTTAATATTTTAATTTTGACTTTTAGTTGAAGAGAACAATTTTTGGGTTGTCATCTCCAATTAATATCTTGGCATGTTGAGTGTTTTTCAGTTCTGCATGTTGAGTTAACTAATTTGCATGTTCAGTTAACTGACTTTGCATGTTGAGTTACTGTTTTGCATGTCCACTTAACTGAAGTGCATGTCAAAAATCAACTTGAGCTTTAATGCATGGCACATATTTGAGTTTTGTGAAGTCTTTTTGAAGTTGGTGCTTCATTATGGATTTTAACTTCAGTCTCTAAAGGTGACGCCTTAGTTAGGATTTCTAACTAAAGTTCCTAAAGCATGGATTTTGAGTTCTCAAATATGGTGACTTAATACGAACTTGTCAACTGGAGTTTGATATGCATGGTGCTTTAAATGGATTTTGCAACTAAAGTCTTAAGATGGCAACTTTTAGTCTTAAAGCATGGCGCTTTATTTAGGGCATTTTAGTCTTCAGTTAGCTGATTTGAGAGCCAATCATTGGCTAGGCATGGATTTTTGAGGTCCAATCACAATTCAAGCACCATTTTTAAGTTTGCATGCATTTGTTACGAAATTTAGTGATGAAAGTCTATTTATTCAGACTTAGGCGTCCATTATTCTTCATCCCAAGCTTAGAGAAATACATTCTTCTTGAGCAAACAGTGATTTGAAGGTGCTACAGGTGTCAGCTTTCAGCGTTCTTCGTAGCAACTGATTCAGTTTGTTCAAAAGAAGAATATTCCAGACTTTGTTTTCAATTTGCATGTAGGTTTCATCGAATTCAAAACAAAGATAGGCGAATTCTACAGAAGCAGAGCAAATAAAACCTTCTTTCTTCTGTCTTATTTCTTTTATTTCTCATCTTAGGTACTTTCTACGCACGTCAAAGAAATTCAACACATTTTCAGAATTTGATCATCTAGGTTCGCATACTTTAGCATTTGCAGCAAAACCCATGTCTTAGATTTTTTCGAGAAAATTGCCCCGTAGCCTTCATTTTGAAGCTTTGTGCTTTTTTCTGAGAATCTCTTTGCATGTGGATCTGAAACACATTTTTTGAGAATTGAGCTATCTGGGTTGTCTTAGAATTTGATTCTACACAAAATCCACGTTTCAGAAAAAATCTGAAATTTTTTCCCGCCATAGGCTATTTTTAGCCTTGTTCAGAGATTTTCAGCCTTTCTAGAAAGTTGTCCAAATATATTCGACTTTACAGTCAAAAGTCTTCATTTTTAAAATGCAGTTCAATCTCATTGATTATAGAACCAAGTCGGTTCTTATACATGATTTTGTCAAAACTTCAGACATAGATTTAGGTCATGTTTATCCAGTGGTTAACCTGAGCAATTTAGAGGGTGTTAGCAGCAATTCATTGAGAAATCTTGAACGTTCCGGGTTGCTGGCAGCGGCATTTATTCCCGTCGCCACTTTTGATCTCGAGTTTGTTCTTGCTTGCATCAAGCATTACGACTCGTCTTCACGACAAATCAGATCAGCTGATGGGAGAGTTATCTACAGTCTTAAGCCAAAGGATGTAGAGAAGTGCTTTGCTATTCCTCCTCGTTTAGATAATTTCACTGTGGTTATTGAGGCTTGTGAGAAGATATTGGATGGAGATCAAGAATATTCATATAGAAAGGTGGCTCAGAAATGGTTGAAAGTTCAAAAGACTAACATGTCTAAAAAGGTTGGTCATGGTGAATTCAAGGACGAGGTTGTTGTTTTGATAACTTTGCTTAATCGGGTTACAAGTCAAGAAGATGCTAGTACTTTCCGATCATGGATGTTTTACATCATTTCCAGAATCCTTGATGGCACAGAACATTTTGACTGGGCTATGTTGATCAGTGATTGCACATCAGCAGATTATTGATTTTCTCAGGTTTCATGAGTTTCATATGGTGTCTTACTTGGTCTACTTAGTTGCATTTCAAGGCAGCTATAGAAACCTAAAAACTAACGGGACTCTTGGTGTTCAGCGTGTTCATGAGTACTATTCTCAGTTGGAGTTTTCTAAATCTGAACAAGATTTCCGAGCAGTGAATGATCACTTTTCCATGAGGACAGTCAGAGATCTTGACAACGAAATGCACATCCGTATTTCTGTCGAAGCAAAATCAGCAATGGAAACTTGGGCGGATTGGTTTATCCAATTCCCTACTTTCACATACATCCGGGTTTATGGATATGTTGGAGAACCTCTGATGTTACCAAGGTATTCTTTAGACAAGATCATCTTCATAGAATTTCTCAGACATGTTCAGCACGTTCACTCCTTTCTTCCCAGTCATCATAAGTCTGCAGCTACCTTTCCATTCGGATTGGGCATTTTTACATGCAGAATTGCGGTAGATGCCAAGCATATGTCAACTGAGATGGAAAGATTCAAACTCAAGTTTCATACTGAGAGGCGTTCCTATGATCCTTTGGGTCATTATGCAGCCAGGTTGGAGCGATGGATTGCACATAAGCCAGCACTTGAAGATTTCTAGGCTAATTGTGAAGATGAATTCGAGGTTCGTCGTCGTCACTATTGTAGACTCACTATTACTCAACTCTCTGATTACCTATCAGAAGATGTTGATGGTCTATCTGATGATGATGAAGAGGTTCTTCTCAATTGATATGTCAAGGATCAAGTTGCTGCATACGCTGCTCACCAGTTGGTATGCTAAGGAGTAATATTTCTATTGAGGATGTGTCTAGATGGGTTATCAAGACCAGCAAACTGGGTGTGGAAGTAAAGCGAAGAGAAAGTCAGTTCACAATGAGCGTAATGGAATTTTCTTCATTATACGCGCCGGGGAATTGAGGCTACCGAGGTCAGGTATTAGTGCCACCTAAAGGAGTTTAATTTCGATTGGAAAAACACAAGAAGAGGGATTCTTGGTAAAGAGCTGAGAAGCAAGTTGAGAATGCACCTAAGATCCGTTAGGTGGTCGGTGGACTGGTTTCACCTCCTGGTTTCATCACATGTGCAGCCTATTGATATAGATTCAGAGCCTGAGATGCCAGTTCGAGTAGGATCAGAGACAACCGAACCACCACAGGTTGATACATTAGGATCTCTTTCTCCTCGAATTGATAATATTGTTCAGTCTTGTTGGCTAGAGAGAAGTTTGGGGAGACAAAGGTGAGAACCTTCATACAATCTTCATTTATCTGAGTTCAGTGAGCCTTATCAGAAGAGGTCAAACAAGAAAATCAAGAAGCAAGTGCATATCGAGAAGACTCCAAAGTCAGAGATTGTTATAGAGGTTGCTACTCCTCCAGAGGGTAAGAGCCTAGATGAAGTTGAAGTCGGTGACTTTACTTTCACCAAGGAAAATCTTGGCAGGACCACTTGAGAGACAGACGTGAGCCTTCTTAAGATTGTCACCAATAATCTTGAAGAACGCATCACGAGGGATGGAGAAGATAAGGCACTGCTTAAGGCTGAGAACAGTCAACTTCGACAATATATATCTCTGATCTTGTCCACGGAGATTCGAGTAGAGCGCCTGTGCTTCCACATAATACACCTACAGAACAACGAAAGTTGGATCAGTTAGTCAATCATGGCAGACTTTTGGACAACTGGATTGAAGGCTTAATTGTTACAGGTCAGCATCTTCTTATGGATTTGTATCAGTTGAGGAGTGACACACATAAACTTCGTCAAGGCATCCAACTACTCGAGATTTCAGTTGCAGAGAGTTTAGCCAAGGATCAAGTTCTTGTATCTCAGTTGTCTGTTGCATATGATGCCTTGGAGATTGATGAAGATAGAGACAAGGTTTTCACTTGGAAAGAGCAGCACCTTTTCAAAATGGAGATATGTGAAAAGATCTCTACCAAGTTGTTTTCACTAAAAGATAATGTTGTCAGAGCTCTTGCACTTGTCAGTGGTTTTGTTGTTCAGATTCCGTGTCATTACCTTCTTGAAGATGGCACGTATATTGTACTGAATGAAGTACAAGCTGAGTTTGAGAAGTTGATTCGTGATAACCTTGAGGGAGATCCTATGGCGGCTAAGCTGGAAAACATTTCAATGATTTCAGCTAGTTTCAAGAAGGTGGTTGAAGATGTCAGAGAATGCATGCATACAATTAAGGAGAGTGACAAGAAATTGAAGAAACAGATTGTTGTTTTGGACAGTGTTAAAGTTCTAGAAGACAGAGTGATTGATGAATTCTTGGTCGAGGTGTTAGACCGAGATGACTTGGAGTGATCTTTCAGTTGGAACCTGCAGTTAGTTTCGAGGTTAGAGTCAAGAACAACAGTTAACTCGACTTTCAATCTTGAGTTCACTTGCTGATTTCATACATGCATATCTCTTCCTTGGAATTATCTTTAGAGGAGTTAGGATTAGGGTTTTTCAGTTAACTGAAGGTAGTGTTCCAGTTAACTTTGCTTTCAATAAGGACGTGCATGCTTGCACATTGTCCATTTAGGTTAGATGTACTGGTTAACTGATGGTATTTTCCAATTAACTGTATAGTTTGCTTTATTAGGGTTTAGTAATAATCTTGCATGCATTGCAAGACTGTAGTTGACTCAAGGTGATTTTAGGGTTCCCTACACCTCTTGATGTCTATAAATAAGAGTTTTTGCTTATTTGTACATAAGTTTTGCACGAGAGAGAAATATATGTTGTGCCTACCTTGCCTTCAATATTGCTCGTTCTGTATCTGTTCATGCGTATTTACTATTATAATGAATTGTTATGCCACTTGGGTTTCATGCAATTATGATGGTGAATTCTTAACTTAGTTAGATCGTTTATGTTTTGTGTTCAATAAACTTGTTCAGATTGAGCTGATAGATGTGCCACCTTGCCTTCAAGTTGAGAATTTGTTCTTGTTTATCATATGGTGTTTTGTGAGTAATAAACTTGTTTAGATTGAGCTGATAGATGTGCCACCTTGCCTTCAAGTTGAGAATCTATACTTGTTTATCATCAAATAATCATTCCCGCGCCATTTCCGCATGCTCTATTTTCTTGAGGAAACTGGATAGATTTATAGTTAGCCTAGTTGTAGTTAGTGATCTGCGAAACTAGAAAATACTTAGCTGCAACGTATATAGTTTTCGTGAAAGCCTTGTACCTCTTACAGCTGAGACAAAAAGACAAGATATAGTTTAGTTTATTTCCCTTTTTAGGTACTTTTGTCAAGCACAACGAGGGAGCTTCCCCTCCTAATTTGAACAGCACTCATTGCGTAGTGTGCATAGCTGTCCGTACCAACTCATACTCCAGAGGTGTTAGTTGTTACGCCAACAGTCATCATCTTGATTTGCATGTTATACTGTTGCAAAGGTTTTGAAAAACCCAGAAGTATTCTCCATACATGCATTGAAAAATCATACATGCAAACCCTAAAATTGGCTTCAAAGCCCGGAATTGCTAAAACTAGCAAGTTGTCTATTTGCGCTTAAAATTTGCAAGTGATGAAGTCTAAGTGTTCTAAGTGTAGTGCAGTTGTCAGAAATTGAAAATCCCAAGAAAATAGGCCCCAAATTGGCACTTACTAAAAATAGCAAGTTGTCAAAATTCAGCAAAAATTCAGTGGGAGCCTGCTTGAAGCATCCTAATAGCAGTGCTAAGCTCAGAATTCGATTAGCCAACTCAATTTGACCTCAAAGTAGCCTGAAGATTGTAACCCTAATTCATTAGAAAGCCCTCCAGACTTAGCCAAAATTCAAATCTAGGTCAAATGGCAAGTACATCACCAGACATAAAGAACCAATAGAGAGAAACAGACCCAAAACCAAAGGCAAAAGACCCGAATGGAGCAAAAATTTAGGGGGTCCCCATTTTGAATGGGGTGATGTGTGAAAAGGTCACAACAGGTAACAATTGGGGTAGTATATGTCATGATTGCTCTAGTGGACTGCACACCAAGTTGACTTTGCAAAGACTCATTCATGAATCTATCAAATTCAGCTTCTGAAGTGATATCAAAAGATAGAGACGACAAGCTCGGGATGGATGAGGGAGAGCTTGACAAGACATCAATAGTTTGAGAGTTTGAAACTATAGGAGTGGTAAGAATGGATGATACTGTAGGGGGAATGGAAACGTCCACTGCATGTATGGTAGATGTGGGAATAGGTGAAGTAGGAAGAGGAGGTGGAGGAGTGGTAGGATTAAGAGGTGTATGAGGGACATTTGAAGTAACATGCGATGACGTTTGGGGAAGGTCTTCAACAACATTCTCATGTGGAGATAGAGTTTGTTCTTCGTCATGCCTGAGTTCTTCCTCATTACCTTCGTTTTCTCCTTCATCTTCTTGGGAGTCTTCCTTTTGTGCAAAATCTTCTTCTTCAAACTCTTCCTCTTCTGTAGATTCCTTGCTTTCATTTCCTTCTTCTTCTTCGGATTCTTGTTCTTCAGAAGCATGCCCTTTTCCTTCTGCATGAGTTGATTCAAATTCTCTTTCCTCTTGTTCTTCAACTGCCCGTGCAACATTCTTACCAACGGTGAACTTGATTCTAGGACCTCTTTGGGAAGAAGAGGGAATAGCCACATGCTTATCTTGAAGCCATGTTTGTGCAACCATTCTCTTGTGTTGGACAATATGGGGGCAAGCCTTTCTCTGATGGAGATACTTTCCTTTTTAGACCATTGTACAGGAGGCAAGGGTCTCCTAGAAACTTCATCTTCATCATAGGCAGAGTTCATGACGTCGCCAAGATCTTTGAAACCCTCTAGTAGGACAGCCACACCAAGATCTTTGATGTGCTCTACGGTTAGCCTGCAATAATCCATTTTGCAGATGTCTTCTTCATCCCTACAGTCTGCCCATATGTCTTCAAAGCGGTAGACATGTCAGTGACCTTTCTTCAATTTCCTATTCACATCCTGGTAGTCAAAGTCAAATCTATATTTGTATGTCCTTATAGTCATGATCTGCATTTCTGCAACAACTGAATTTGCCTTTTGTACACTGTGAATGGTATATCTACCAATCGTCAATGGAAACTTGAACCCTGGTTTGTGAATCCTCATGTGTTCTTTGTGAACTAAGATTAGCTGTTTGCATAGCTCCATGAGTATCCACTTATCTGAAGGGTATCTGGGCAACATGTAAGGGCACCTAGTATAGCAACCTACCCTCATATAGGTGAAAGTTGGAAATTGCAAAAGATACAACTAACCTTACCACTTTGTATGCCTCATCCGACACTGTTCTTTTCGAGAGTTGAATCAAAACTGAACAGTAGAAGTGCGAAGAAGGCATCTGTAACTTCTGAAATGATGAAGACTTTCCTTTAGTTCCAACTGATAAAAATACTTATACATGGGTACAAAATGTTGGTTCCCCTTTGTAGATAGCCCTGGAAATTGCCTCATCACAACTACAACATACACCAAATAAGAAGTCATGTAGAACTTCAGAGTGATTGGCACATTTATCAATTGCTCATGGACTTCATCACTAATTTGGGTCCCCCAATCAATGAGCTTTCTTTCCCCTGATGATCCGAATGTATTCATACATCCAATCCTGAGAAAGCCCCTTTGGCCATCTTGAGATAGGAGGACTAAGTGTTTTCAACCATTGGCTATTAATCAAATTTTTAGTCTTATTGGGATCCTAATCATAAACCTCCTATGCTTGTTGAATTGAAATTTTCATATATTGTTCCATGTGTGGAACCCGGAAAACAATATCAAAAAATTTAAGGTCTAGTCTCATCATCATTTGTCCAGAGGAATCTATCACACTTTTGCTCTCTTGGATGTAGTGGGATGCAACCTGGAGAACAAACTTTGTATTATGAGTAGAAGTTGGGAATGTGGATACCAGATGCAAATTTCTATGGACAATGGCTCTCAAGCTGTCTTCTAAAGGATTTTGCTTAGTTCTTTTCACAAAATCTTCAAGTTCCTAATGACCAGCTTCGGTGTCTTTAATTTCATCCACCTTCGAGATACCACAGTAGGCAAAAAGACACCCTGGTATTTGTATTTCATTTTGCCCTCTTTCTTAGAAGATAACGGAGGCTTTGTTGCTGTCATCTAGAAGCACTAGGATTAAAAGATATCACTTTCGAGGTCACTTGACGAGATTTTGAGAGAAACTGCAAGAATAGTGAATCAATAGATGTTAGGAGAAAATGTAGCGTTGGGAAGCGTGATGCAATTAGGCAATGCTGAGCAAGTGTGAACGAGCTATTTTGCATGAAAAATGGAGCATGGGCGAAGAAACGAGGTTCAAAGTGAAAGAAAAGTGATTTCATAGCATTAGAAGGAAAAATTGCCTTTTGTGTAGGAGTGTTGAAAATCAGCGCTCCTACATCTTGAGATGCTAATTTACATGTAGGCTGATTTTCGGTGCTCCACCATGTTTAACTTACTGTTATGTAAGATGTGTCAAGGCGCTAAAAATTAGGGCCTTGACATTTTAGTGAAGTTTGATTTTATGCTCAAGCGTTGAAAATCAGTGCTTGAGCATATCCTCTGTTTTTCTCTTGCTTTTGAAGTTATGTTCCAAGCAGACAAAAACACCACCTTGGCATATTGAGATAAAGTGCACTCCATGTAGGAGCGGTGATTTTCACTGCTCTTACATGTGGAGTTAGGGAAAAATCACTTGATGCGGCAGTGAAAAATACCGCTTTGATAGTTGGAGTTAGAAACAATTGATAATGCAAGAGTGGACTTTTTCACTGCTCTTGCATGTGAGAGGAAGTTCGTTTGTTTGTTGGAGCAGTGGAAAAGATCGCTCGAGCATTTGAAATCCAACAGAGGTTTGCGTGGTGAATAAAATTCACCGCTCGAACAAGATGAGAGTCGGCGGTGAGTTAAAAATAAAACCAAAAAGAAGACGAGTAAAGGGGTGGAGGGAACAACCCAAGGCATGTTTGTGAAACGAACAAACGCAAAGAACAAGGTTGTAAAACAAAACAAAGAAACGTAGATTTAAAATCACAAACCCTAGGCAGAAAAGATTCAAATAGAAGTATTAAAAACCTAGATGTGAAAAGGATAGCATAAAGAAAATGATGGAGATGAAGAAAATAAAGGCGCACTTGAAAAACGTCGAACCCTAGCTTGAAAGTCCATGAAATCTTCAAACTCGAATTCGCTGGAAGTTGGAGAAAGAGTTGCGCGAGGAGGAAGAAGTTGGCGAAAGGAACAAGATGAGATTAGCTTAAAAATTACTTAAAATCCTTTTAAAAAGGTCATTAATGAACTCAAGTAGCGCATTAATGATGGCACTAAGTTTGGAGGGAAAAACGTGAAATATGCATTGGCGATGAAAATCACCACTCGTGCATGAAGAAGACTTGAGAAACCAAAAAGTGCACAAGTGGTGATTTTCACCGCTTGTGCATTTTTGGCAGAGTGAACAAAGTGTAGGAGCATTGATTTTCAGCGCTTCGACTATTGGAAGTGGATTCACTCTAAGAAGGGGTGCGGGGGGTGAATTAGAGTGATATAATTTTTGAACTCTTTGATTTGAATGGACAACTTAAATGTTTTGACCTTGAAACAATGTGGCAGATTTAACCAAACAAATGAACACTAAACTTTGCAGAAAGATATGCAAGAAAATCAACTTATATTAAAAGCATCATGTAGCATTGTTCCATCAAATTGTGAACAATCTTATTTATGCTTTTTGAAACAGGACTTCAACTTTATACAATACAAGTTTAACTTGCTTTATGGAAGATTTTTGAACAAACTACACTTTGTCTTTTAAACAAACTAAAAGTATCAGAGCATTGACTAACTAAACACATCAACTTGAAATAGAATGAGAGACAAAAATAACATCACATAACACAAAGATTTCCTGAGTGGAAAAACCCTCTTGGGGTATAAAAAACCACTCGCAAACTGATCCTTTTATTCATTCAAAAAGAGCACCAACTCTGTTACAATGTGGAGCATCAACTCCAATAACTTTTCTGAAGCACCAACTTCATAGGAGCGCCAACCCCTCAATGCACAAAGTCATTGTCTATAATGTAAACACCAATGACTTTACAACTGCATTTTATTTGCAGTCCCAAAATCATTTATGAATACAGGCATATAAAAGATATTCAATGATTCCAACTACAACATGAACTATTCATAATAGTACCACAACAATTTTTCATAAATCTGAATGATATCTTTGTTATAAGAACCAAAGATTTTATACAATAAAAAAAACCTCTTTCCTCTTCTCAAATATTGCAGATATAACAATGATATAACCAACAAATGCTCTGTTCAGACTATTTCATCTCATCCCTGTTTCATATGTTTTTGCCAAGTATATATACAATGTTTACAAACAATTATCCATCCTTGTCAAAAACCCGTATTCAATAGCCAGGGTTTTATAAACTGGTAAGAAAAATAATATTTGATCATGATACCCATCAAGGGTTTTAAAAAAAATCAATAATATGAAGATGAAATGCCACTGTAAGATGATAAAACCCTTGAGCAGACTCGGGTTAGTAAAAACTGAGATTAATCTTTAACACATTTCTAATCTCCATCAAAATCTTAACCATAAAAACGGTTATATTTGAAACCAACAAAAGATCTTTCAAATCGAAAACCAATTACCTGTCAAGGCGGCCAAACTTTTACCAACTGACTATGTAACATCTTCATAACAACCTCACTAAAACTCTTCCAGCTTTCAGCTTGAAAACTAGCTGTATATTGTGGTCCATTATCCTCCATGGTGGTGCTGCTAGGGTTCACAGTGTTTACAAAGTGAGGCAAATCTTTTGTTTACCCTATTTCTTCCTTTTCATCGAATACTCAACAAAAAACAATAATCAATTGGAATCCACAAACCGAATTAAATCATTTTAAGTTCCATCAAATACCGACAACATGATGCTATAATCAAGTGCTAAATCACTGCCCACATGTAATGCCACGAAAGTCAATCATTCTAACATTTGACTAACCAAGTCAATCTTTGACTATGTCATTGCCAAAGCCAAGTAAAACCCGATATCATTGAAATATATATCAATGTCAAACCAAAAATTAAGTGGAGCCCGATACCATGCAAAATGATCGGCTACTAAACACTATGCAATATGAAATGAAGCCCGAAAGTGACCACCGACTGCCATTTAAATGGCTTGTATTTTAAATATTAACAACCCAATATGCAATAAACAATATGACTATTGTATCATGATGAGCCCAGTAAGCATTATGGAGGGTGTGATGCACTTTGAAACAAACTATAAGATATGCAATAGAAGCTTGATATAATATTAAACCCAAGTAAAATGTGAAGCTGTATATCAATGAAGCTATATACAATAGCCAACTTAAGAATACAAATCTGACTATGTATCAACTCTGTGAGCAAGCAATATTCCTCATGTGAACTGAAGCCAAAAACCATAGAACCAGAAACATATTACCTTCCATCTGAGTAGTGATATAATAATGCAATCACCTGTATATCAAACACCTGTATAAGCAAGATAACCTTTATCTGCACATGAAGCTCAACCTGATTAGTACCACAAGATATAACAAATTTGAATGTAAACCAAAGCAATAATTTTGTCCATAGCCAAGATACTGAATAAAGTATCACAACAACAATGCCATGAATCATAACACCAAAGTATCACGATATCAATGCCATGAGTCAGAACACCAAAGTACCATATTAGTTTTGACATCAAGGACAAATATGCACAAAGAGAAAGTCAACACCGACATGTTTCACAATTTGACTAACTCCCAAGGGTTGAGAGTTCATGAAGATACTCATTTCGAAGCTCTTCGAAAGATGGACGGGGGGGAACACTCAAACGGACTGTTTGAGATTTTGGACCGCGTATCGAGGGAAATCAAAAATTTTCCTCGTTTGGCGTGCTTGAAAATCATGAAACTATGAAACAGACAAGTTTCGTAGGGGGATTATACGTGAATCGAGTGCTACTAGATTCTATGATAACACTATGTCATCTAGGACCCACTTTAGATGCCTTTGTAGGAAGGATGCAAACTCCTTTAAGCCATAGACTTGTAGTTATTGTTTTGATATTTCATATTTGTTTGGAACATTTGATGTCATGGATTTCATATTCCATGAGTTTTGTATACATTTGACTATATTTATATATCTATGTGTGTTATTTCCTTCAGCAACTCAGCTACAATTTGTGTACTTTATACTTATGTGATTGATGTATACTTGTGTATGTGATCAAATTTGCTTCTATTTAATGATGTTATTGTGTCTTTAAGGTTTATTCAATAAAGGGTGCTTGAAACAAGTTTTAAATCCTTAAAAATCTATAAATTTCTAAGGTTTTTCCATTTTGCCGAGTCTGCGCCGAGTCTCGAGTTGAGTCACCCTAGCCGAGTCCGAGTCTTGTTACTATGGTTAGTAGTTTGTCATAACTAGCTATTAACAAACTATTGACCAATCATTGATTCAATCACAAGTATTTTAACATCCTTGGAAGGATCGATTCACCATGAGGGAGGAGTGAGGTTACAAACTTACAACGGGTGTTCTGGTGACCCAACTCTTCTAGGCCCAAAGGCAGTACCTTGGGACTGCTTGGTCCCCCATTATAGAACATTGGATCCTCCACTATAGGACACAAAGGTTCTCCATTATAGGACACAAGGTCAACCATTATAGAACACAAAGGTTCTCTATTATAGGATACATGGTCCTCCGTTATAAAACACAAAGGTTCTCCATTATAGAGGTGGCGTACCTAGGAGAGAGCCCCTTCGCTGTATTCTCTTTGCAAATCTCCCTTCTTCTATCATGGTGAAAATATGTACATAATAATTTAATCAAATTTAAATTTACAAAATATATCAGCAAAACATAATGAATTTTGAATATACCCTCATAAGAAATAATAATATACATAAATTATTGATCCTATTTAACAACACATCATATCCTAATTATTCTACTATAAAAAAATTACTCATGATGCTGCAATCACAACATAATTAATACAGCTGAGATCTGCTGATTGATCTCTTTTTCCTTTTTCCTCCAAATCCCTACCCCCTTTGCTTTGAAAATAATTCTTTTTAATACCCCAATATGGTCAAAAGGCATAGTCTTTCCTTACACCTCTTTGACCAGGGATGTGTCTCTTAACTTAATCGCTGTCCTTAGAATGAATGTTAATCGATGTCTAAACCATAATAATTGAACCGCTGCATAACCATCGGTGCTGTTAGGAATCGGTGCAGTTTATTATGCCTTAGGAACTGATGCCTTTAAGATTCCTTCATTTATTTAATTAAGGTATAGTCACCTTTAGTTTCTGGTAGATATAACTATTATTGCGCTATTTATAATTTATAATATTAATTCTTCTATTCATTGTAATAAATGTATTATAACTATAATATTGTCTAATATCTATTTTACCAATATTTATATTTATAATTATAATATTATCTTGATAATTATATTTATAATAAAATTGCTAATATATATATATATATATATATATATTCATTTATTTACATTTCAATATTTGGTTATTTTTATATTTTAGTGTTGCAATTGAGGGGACATGACATTTTTGATGATTTGAAATCAAACCACGAGGACGTGTGTAATGTCCCTTACTTGTCTTGTTCTAAAAGTTGTTTGTTGGTTAGGGGATTTGGGTCTCTATCTCCCTCTTAGGCGACCTTCTTGCAAATAGGATAACTTGAACTAATACCTGCATACACCATATGCACATATTTCCACATATCTATATGTTAGCATTAATATCTAGTACCCAAATAAGACAATCATAAATGCAGTTAGGCAAACATAAGAGGAGTGCCATAGGTGGATCCGCCCTGAAGCCCTCATGCCAAGCTCAAGAGGTTGTTCATCACAATCCTCCTTTCCTGGTGGCTTAGTACTTGCATTCTCCACTCATGGCAACACCTCGGAAGACACTCGTCCTATTAGGAGAGAGGAACCATAAAGTCAAAGTGGCCTAGGCCTACCACCCCTCCATGGCCTTGGCGGAATCTTAAGTGGGACTCTCACCCCTCCATGGCCCAACCCTTTCCTTGGGACTAGCGAAACCTTAAGTGGACTTGCCACCTCTCCATGGCACATCCCTGCCTTGGGTCCTAGGGGCGTAACCTTAAGTGGGGTTTTTAGGCACCACTTCACTCATGATTTGCCCTCCCTAATAGGGTTACAAGCACATAGAAGACAATCTTTACATAGTCACTCACACACACACACACACACACACATATATACATCCATTAATGATCCATCAATATTCATCCATTATGCTTTTGAGAATATTAGCATGAGCATGTAACCAGATGAGCTATATCATAGAAATGTATCAAAATGTAGAAGTAAATGTAGCCATATTAATATATCCATGTTGATTCTTATTATATTATTTTTTATCAATGATAATGCATTCTACTAAATAAAAGGTTCAACATCAATTAAATCTAAATGCAGTCATATTCATTATTGAATGCCTTAAATTGTCATTAATGTCTATTCCCACAGTGGTAATGTGAGGAGACTAATCCCAATCGGTTTTTGTAATGTCCTCTTCCTAGTGGAAGCACTTAAATTCGAATCTTGCATTCAAAGTGTTTCTTAAAGAGACATTAGAAGCATTAAAGATCAATAAGTTTTAGAGATAAGATCAAAAATAATATAAATATTTCATTCCTGTCAAAGGATTATTCGTTCCATTCACTATGAGAGATTCTTCTATAATATATTTCATAAGTACATTAGGGTAGATATTAACATCTTTCAAGATTCCATAGATGGAATTCTAATATACCTTTTAACATCATAGTGAATGACTAGAGTTATTATTACTTATAAGGCTCAATAATTGTTGTAAACATCATTATTGGATAATCGTAAATAATATATATATATATATATAGACTGATATAAACAGATTGAAAATGTGTATATTAATATATGTGAATTTCTAAATCTATACTAGATAGAAGAACTTAAAGTAAACTATAATAAACAGTCAATAATAATAAGGAATACTAATAAACAATAATTAATAGTAATTGATGTTAATGTTCTTATTACCTCTAATCTTTATAATTTCCTGATAATGCTACAACAGTAGTACTTACATTCATTTCCAAATTCTGACTACACTATGATTGAAAATAAAATAGTGAAAACAATTACAAATCCTACTCTACAGATTTATGCCAAATTATATAATGATTAGCAAGCCTACTTTATGCTGAGGCAATTCGTAGCTCACAATAATCGGATTATTTTCTGAGTACCATAGTATATTCTCATTCCATATATGCTTCCTTGTTCGATGATATATTCCCCATCCTACATTCATAAACTATATTTATATCATTATATCTCCATGAAGAGATACGTCTCTTTCAAAGGGTCATTACCTTTATTATTATTTAATGTCTTTTTTTTTTTGTTAACAATCAATGAAGGAAATTGCTACTGTTTACAAGACTGACCACAATAATATGCAAATCTCACCCTATTAATCGCTGCATTTGCATATTCTAAAATTGGGGTTTATGAAATGGTTGACCACCTTGGACGAAATGCCATTGCATGGGTTTATATCCACACATTGAGAGATGGGCAATTATCTTACTGTGCGCTGGCTGGGTCGGTATCTTTCCAGTGACTGAGGCTTCAAACACTTTCTACAAGGGGATTCATTCTGGCAAAAGGGTGCGCTTTCTGATTTAAGAGTCCATGTGAGCAACTGAGGCAAGTTGTGGGAGTTTATTTTAAGTGATAATGCTAGTGGCAGGGTCGTGGACTTTTGCAACTCCTACGCCAAGTCAGTAGCTGCCATTTTCAGGGTCGTGGGCCTCTTTTACTGAGCTGTGTCAGCAAGAAGGTTGTGAGGGTCTGCTCACACCTACAGCGCCATTATCAAGGTGTTAAATGCTTGGTGTGGAGAGCGTATGAACTGCTGGGAGCATAAACTGTCATCTGGACATGATATTCGTCATTTTACAACTGCAAACACTCACTCAGCCTTATTTCCAGCGTGGGAGTTCCCATTGCCAATTGTGGTATCTTCCAGGCGGCTGTCTAATACTCAGTCATCAGCAATATTGGTATTTATATTTATATCATATTTATAGTATTATTATAATAAATGATTATAATAATTGTTAATATTTATATATATATTAATATTATCTTTATAATTATAATTATAATAAAATTGCATATATATATATATATGTTTTGTTATTTATTTGAGACATAATTATCATTTTGATATTTGGTTTATTTATTTTTGTCTCAATATTTCATATTTAGTGTTACAATTTCAAAGACATTTTACTTATACTGGTCTTTCCTAAGTAGTGGCAAAGACGATATATTACAAGGCTTCCACTAAGGTCAGGCTAAGGGTATGCTGCTTTACAGCGCGATCAAGGAATGCGGGTTCACATAGATTGCAGAGTTCGGCCAAACATGTAAAATTTATCCACTAGTTTATGTCTCATGATGGGATCGATTCAGAAAGCACGTACAGCAAGAGATAGATGGATGGATTAATGAAAAAGGTCTCTGAATTCTTTTGGAAGATAAGGTAGAGATCAAAGTAATGCATTGGACAACAAACTCATATTTCTGCAATTATCATCATGTCGAATCAGGGTTGACTAAATATTACATGCTATGTGATAAGAACTTACCAGTTCGCTGCTTGCTCCTGTCGCACCCTTGTCCTCTTTCCCTTCCGCTTGCTGACTGTGTCCTCCCATTGCCTATCCGTGGATTCCCCTTTTCTATCCTTACAGAGGGAGGGTGGTGTCTCTTGGTGAGACGCATCTCTTGGATGTTCGCACTTTGATTTAGGGTGATTTATAATTTATAATGCTATCATTTCTAATTTATGATCTTTATTTTATCATAATGGTCATAATGGCTTGATAGTTTTAGTATTATTTTATGTTTGTTTCTATATTTTCAATATCTATTACCTCTTAATGTTAATATTTATATTTTATATTTTAGTATCCTTTTATAATTATAATGATGTTGAAGGGTTAATATTTTTAGATATGTATTTTAATAATTATAATGTTATTTATAATTTTTATAATTATAATATTGTTTTCAACAATTATAATTATAACGAATACAAAAATGGTTAATAACTTTTAAGTAAGTTCTTTGTTATTTAAATGTCACAATTTTGGGAACATGACAGTCCTCCCCTCTCAATTTGCTTGCCCTCAAGCAAATTTTTTCATTTGTCAAAGACATCTTTTAACCTTAAGGTTAGAACTTAAGAAAAGGATTAGAGTATGGCATATATCTATGTAATGTTCTATGAAGAAGTTTCTATTTTATTGACAAAGAAAACCTTAGGGGTCTCATTAATATATTACAATTCTTATTGGGGGGGCAGGGGGAGGAGGAATTTTAAGGGTGTACGGTTGTCTTCACCACTTAAATTTGTTCCTCCACAAAGCTCCATTTGTTTACAAACTTTACTTCTTTTGATTGGATTCCCTTGAGATCTCCTCCCTCATAACTAGTTTTCTTGCTTGGGTGCTCTTTGCTTTCTCCCTCGAGGTTCGCTTCTAACTTGTAAGCTCGGCCTTTGCATCTATGATCATGCCCCCATGGATTTTGGCATTTAAAACATAACCCTTTTCTTTTTAAGTCCTCCATTATTTTGCATATATGATCACGATCCCGTTCTTATTAGAGTATGAACATGTCTTTCGTGAATCTTTCCTTCTAGGTCCTATTGTCTCCAAGAAATGCACCCTATGCAAAGTTATGAAAACTGAGCTTTCTGGAGAAACATGGGAACTTTTCCAGGTTGTGGGTCACCTAAAAACGGAAAAGAACCTCCGGAGAAGGCCGGCTTCCTTTGTTTTATCACCTAACTACTGATCTTTGAGGGAAAGGGAGAAGAAGAATGCTTTAAAATTAAAACTAAACCCTATGGTGATCCACTGAACTGATAAAAACAATGAGATACTTTAATTGCACTTTAATACTGATGATGAACATAAGATTACACATCAAATCTTGTACAAGCTATACATCAATATGTTACAAATAGGTTTAATTCACACACTTTTTTAAGAGAGGAAAAGATTCTTCACAGACTTGAATCCATATGTGATTATGTAAACACAGTTTGTGATTTATATAATGATACTTTTGCAAAGGAAGGCATGAAAACGAAGGATAAAGTCATGAATGAATAAAGAAATTCACAAAATAATTTGATTATGAACCTGAAATGCACAACACTTTGCAAGAGCAAGATGGAAATCTGAACATCAATAGTTACCAAGGCAAACCTTTTTTTATCATTCTTCGAAATGAGTTACAAAACATAGCCTCTCTTCTGCAAAGAACTCTACAAGTTACAGAAAACAGAAAAGTACCAAGTCCGAACACCTTCCAAAAAAGGCAAAAATGCCATATATACAAAAGATATCGGCCCCTAGGGCTTACAAAAATATACGACTTTAGGAAAAATCTCCCCTTAGATCATTTTAAGGAAGTTAATGCTGCATTCAAGTGAGTCCCTGTTGTCCATGTCGGTGAAGAGTCGTTCCCAGGAGAAGCCTTCAGATCTTTTGTAGCTACCGCATTCACTTCTAGTCTCGTGTCCGCTTTCTAACCTCCCTGTCGAGCGCTTTGAATGCTCCTGAGCTCAGAACAGATACACGTTTTTCATTTTGTTGATCTTCTTCATCTTGGTCAGACTGCCACGGCTCGCTTTTAGCTTTCTCTGATTGGTCGAGTATACTCCACGTAGATTCTTTGGGCGGTCAAAAGCTCCTGTAGAATCACATGTCGGCGAGACACTAATCGTGTCTCCCTGATGCGATTAAATCCTCCTGCAACCATCGACATAACATGCGACAGTCGGTGAGAGTTCATAGTGAGCCCAAAAGTCATACTGATATCACCTCCTCCATCGCTAAGACCTCACCCCTCGGCAAGACCTTTTACCGAGCACATTCTGCTCTCCCCGATCTCCGTTCATTCCTTTCGATGAGACACTAAGCCGTCAACGAGACATCACGACGACTTAACTTTCCTTGGGCGAGGCCCCTGGCTTTCGGCGGGACATTACTTGGTCGCCGGGACCTCATGGCGATGGCTTCAACTCCTAGCGAGCGCACTTCATATCGGGGAGACCTCCTAATGATCCATTTGGGACATCTCACAGTCTTCATTTCATATGCAGCCACAACCTTGATTTGAGACTTGATTAATTAGCGGGACTTTATGCCCATATGAATTCCCTCCGGCAAGACCCTTTGTTGCGGGTAGGACTATCTGTTGGGCTCCTTATTCTTTCGATTGATGAGTTTACTTTCTCTTGATTCGGGGAGACATCAGCTAGGTCGGTGAGATTTTGTTGATGTGTTTTAAATTGACCGCTTTTCAGCGGAATAAAGTTATAGCGGCTTCCCTATTCTCTCTTGATCAAAGTATTCGCGTACTTCAAGATTGCAAAGTTCATCGTTCAACTCAAAGGTTCCTTTAATGCGAATAGGCTTTCGGTTGGCTCGATGTGATTTGCTGGTATTTCAAAGGGGACTTCTGAGGGGTGTTGTGGGTGGAGAAAGGGATTCAGATGCTTTCGAAGATTTATCTATGAAGTCGCGGAGGTTCCTATTCTAGCGGAAAGTCTTGAATTTAAAAGGGTGTAGGGCCTAAGAAGTTTATGTTCTATTCTAAATGCAGGATATGTGGAGCTTTGTTTCAATAGACTTCAACCGGATTTCACCTAGCCTCCGTCGGACAGCCTCGGTAAAATCGGTGCAATCTTCAAGGGAAATAGCAAAAGATGTTCAAATTATGACTTAACATGCATACACCATCACAACGATGCATATAAGCACATAAATCACAACTGAAGTTAAACTCAAGGTAATGTCCAGTTGACCACACAAGGCGAACTTATCATCAACAAGCCGCTAGTGGTATGGAATAAAGCGAAGCTATCTTAGTAAAACACCACACACCAAAGTAAGCTACTTGTATGAAATTAAGCTACTTGGATACGAAAGGAAGAAGAAACCTTGCTAGCATTTCATGACAAGACGAATTCCATCATCAATGAAAAGATCTATTATCATAAAATGTGTTACACAACAATTTCCTCAAAAGTTTTCAAAGGGAAAACTTTCTTTCTTCTCCAAACTACACTATCAATCTACTTCTAAGCTACTCTAAGCTGTCCCTCTACTCTAATTCTACCCTGATCCTCTCTACTGTCTACCTTCTAATCCATTACAAATGAGGGGGACTCCCCCTTTATATAGCTAGCCAAGTCCCAAAAGACGGCTAGGGTTACAATCGATAGAGTGGCCAGAATCGTGCCACCTCAGCCCTAAATAATATTGCCCTAAAAACCGCCACAGAGGAGAGGGGTAATAAATGCGCCATAATGTCCACCATCATCCTTCTAGAAGATTCCATTTGTAGACGCGTTCACACTGTTCTCGATCTTCTTTCTTGGCGTTGTTCTTTGATTTCTTCCACTTGAGGGTTTTCATCTTCGTCACTTCGAGTTATACTAAGTCAATTTCTTGCAACTTTTTCTTTCTTCATGTGAAACTCATCTTCATCGTGCTTCCACTTCAAGTCATCGTGCTCTGGCCTCAACATTTCTCCTGCAAAACAAGCAAGGAGAGGGGTATTAGAATACTTCATGATATAAACTTAACTCACTTACCTGATTTTCATGCTTTGATCTCCAAGCGTTCATCGCCAACTTTGTGTTCAAGTTCCTTCTTCTACATGATGCCTTAGCCAAATTTTCAACCCATCTTGTATTCTGCCTGGTGTACTTCACTCTGATATTTCATTTAACTCTGGCTTGAGAAGAAATTCCTTCATCAGGAACTCGATCAGAAATCATCAGATGCGCAATTCTGTCAGAGATTTTACCTTGAAAACACATTTTGCTTCATATTTGCCTTAGAAAATTTTCATTTCCCTTAGGAAGTCATCAACACAATTGCCCGCGAAATCTTCATCCCAAAATCTCGACAAAGTGTGGAAGACCTTAAAATCAACTCCTCATCGATAATCTTCGATACCCAGAAGAAAATTTTCTCCAGAACGCATCGAACCCATGGGTGCCCAACGAACGGGTTCATTTAATTTTCTTGAATTTTGAACCTTAGAAAATTATTCTTTCAACAATTTTGTCCTCGTTCTTCGATCCCCTCTGAGAATTTTGCTCTGACTTGGAAAATTTGTAATAATCTCGTGAAGCTGGCAGTCACTGACTTCACCTGTGGCAACTCATCACCTTTGAAAATTTTTCTAACACTTCACCACCTCTCCAGACTTAGGCATTTTTCTCCAAGAGAGAAAATATTTGTGCCTTAGAAAATTTGAATCACTTCGAAAATTTTTCCTTAAGAAATTTTATATCCAACTCAACCACCTTGCCTGTGAGAAAAATATCAACTCCACTTAGAAAATTTTATGAAGGCGCTTAGCATATTTTATTTTTTATAACCACCACTTCACATTTAACTTCACACTTGAAAAATATTTTTGGAGCTCCAATGCCTTAGAGGTATTTACCAACAACTTGTATTTCACCATGCCTAGCATATTAAACCTCTCCTCTTTTACACTTGCCAGAAGACTCCACTTCCAACGCCTTAGAGAAATATTTCATCACCCTACCCTTGGCGCATAGCACACTGAGGAAAGAAAATCATATTAGACACTTTGCAACATTCTACAACACCTTGGGCGCATTTGAGGCTAGGAAAGGAATAACGCCTAGCATCTACCTTGTATTCACCATGCCATTGAGGAATTTACTCGCCTTTTACTACGCTTTAATCACATTTCACCCTATTCACCACCCTCTATTCACTATTTACACCTTAATGTGGGCGCATTTGAACATGCAAGAGGGATGACCCTTCAACTCCACTTTTTTTGTCTTCACTTGAGCTGCTTTGGGCGCATTTTGGCTCTTGAGGAGGATAAAAGACTTTGACTTGCTGACCCACTCAAACTTGAGCGCATTTCTATGTGTGGGAAGGATGAAAAACGTTGACTTGTTTGACCTCTTTTCAGCTTTGGGCGCATTTCCATGTAGCTGGTGGATAAACTTTTTCCAACGCCTTTCCTTGTGACTTTTCAACTTCCATTTTTGTCTTTACATGGCCCATTTTGGGCGCATTTTACCCATGCAAGAGGATGTAAATCTTTGACCTGTTTGACTTTCTCAAGACTTGGCGCATTTCCACCTAGGAGGAGGACGAGTTTGCCTTAGAATTTTTTTTATGTTTCTTGCTTGAGGGGTGGGCGCATTTCACAAGGGGTGGAGGATATAACTTGTTGACTGCTTTGACCAATTTGCTTTTGGGCGCATTTCACCCCTTGAGCAGGATAAACTTGCAAGTTAGGCGCATTTAGAGGGGTAAGGCGGATGAAAACATTCCAAACTTAGAAAAAATTTTTGAACTCTCACCAGCTTTTCTTTGAGGGCGCATTTTAGCATGTGTACTGGACGAAGTTCAACACTTAGAGAAATTTCATGACCTCCAGCTGAGATGGGCGCATTTTCAAGGAAGTGAAGGATGAAGTTCCAGACTTAGCCATTTTTCTTGTTTTTGCCAGCTTCTCACACCCTGCTATTTATAGTAAGCCTCTTGATTTTCTTACTTCGGAAGTTCAGATTGCCATGAAATTTTAAACACCGGATCCTCACGACTTTGATATCCTGTCAACACTGCCATTCTGAGCTGACTTACTAAAAATAGCACATTTTGGGAAGTGTTTTGCTATTTATAGTAACCTCTCGTTTCCGGTACTTCCACAGCTCCGATTAGCTTGAAATTTTAATGAGGCGCTCCTCACCACGTGACCTGTTGGCTGACACTGACGCATGCGCTCAATTTACTATTTTTAGCCAGTTTCCAATCTGACTTACTATAAATAGTAAGTGCTTCGTTTGACTCGAAATTTCACCAGCAGATAGCCTGAAGAACGCTGATCGCAGTGGTTTACATCGGATTTTGAAGATTTTGACTTTTGATGCCTATATTTAGGCTCCGAAGCTGGAAACCCTAATTCACTTTGCATGCGTATCAAATGAACTCTGTTTGTCTTTCTTTCTGCGGCACTGCGATCAGCTCGTGAATCTGAACTGCTGGGAGGCGGCTGTCGGGGCATACTTGCTAAAAATAGCAAGTTCCTTACTGAGTGAGAATCCTTGTTTGCATGTCACACCATCGCGTAGGTCTCGAAAAACCCACCAAGAATCACCCGACATGCAAAGAAAAGCTCGACATGCAAACCCTAAAAATAGCCTCGGAAGGCTGAATCCTGAAAGTGATCATTTCGTCTTGCATGTTATACCATCGCGAAGGTCTCGAAAAACCCATAAGGAATATCCAGACATGCAAAGAAAATCTCTGCATCTGCACCCTGAAATTCGTGCCGGAAGCCAGACTGCTAAAAATAGTAAGTTGTCCGATTTCGCTCAAATTTTGCACGTGAGCAGTCTGATATACTCTGAATGCAGTGTGATGATCGGAATCTCAAAATGTTGACGAATCGCCTAAAATCTCACACTTACTAAAAATAGTAAGTACCTCGGAATCTGATAAAAATTTGCTGAGAGCGTGCTGGAACATGGTAACAACAATGTTAAGTTCAATTTTCAATTTATTCACTTTATTCGACCCCTGTACTGACCAGGAAGACAAAACCCTAATTTTCAGACTTGGCCAGAATTTTTGCATTTTAAGCTCAACGGCAGAGGAATCCCGGGAACTAGACCATCAGAAAAGAGACAGACGGAGAGAGAGAGAGACACAAAAACCAAAGCCAAAAAGACCAGAATGGAGCAAAAATTAGGGGTCCCCATCTTGAATGGGGCGATGTGTGAAAAAGGTCACAACACCACTGAAGTTCCTTAGCCAAATGTACACAGCATTTTATTTTATTTGCAACTCTGGCAGATTTGGTTACTTGGGCATTCCATCAAACAGTTCATATGCTCACTAGTTAATAGTTTCTGACTGTAGTGTTTTATGATATTCTTTGGAGTACGCTATCAACATTTAAACATCTATATGTTTAACTTGATATCGATTAACTCATGATAGTAATGTGGAAGATAAATTTGTAACAAATATTGATGGAAAATATTAAATAATATATGATAGTCTTCTGTAATTAAAGTACAGATTACAGGAATAACTCATGCATTATCTGACCTGACAAACAACAGAGGAGCGTTCTGTAATGATGGCTTCCTTTTTTTTTGGCTCCAGCGATCGATAGTAAAACATCCAGATGTTATTATCGGTTCTCCTATGAATGTCACCTGCCTTTGAAATCATACAACGCCCTTCATATATGCGACCACTTTATAGTAGGTACTATATATATATATATATACCTCCTTTTTGATTGGCTATGTTGTTGCATTGGAGTCTCTGAGCCACATAGGATTTGATTAAAGTTTCAAACTCCTTTTTAACCCCGTTGAATTGTATGGCCTGCCTAATATTTTAGGCTGCAATGATTCTTATTGGCAGCGGATTGTGCATATATCAAGGTTTATGTGTCTAGTGACTTTTTCTTTAACCTGTCAGCTTGGATTCTGCTGCTCACTCCTGAGTATGCGCGGCCTTATAGACTCTGACATTGGGTTTAAAATAAATTCTAGCTACTAACGTTGCCACCTCTTACCCATTTAATGAAACTCAAGCCCTACAGCTCCCTTAGGCTTAGTCGACTCTTTAATGAGCTCCAAACTGTATGATACAGTGACTGAAGCAGAGTGACTAGAATAAAGATGCAATAATAAACAATGCAATATGCTTAACTACTCCATTGAGATTCTTCAAACCATTCAAACTCCAAAATTTGTCTTTAAAAAAGATTTCACAAATTTCAATAATCTTCCAAACTGATCAATCAAGCTCAGCCAATTCCGAAATGAATCCACTAATAGATGGTATTGGGTTTCTGTCCAATCCCCCTGAAAACCCAAGGGTTTCCATCCTCAAGCTTGCTGAACCTGCAAAACAAGCTCTACAAATTCTCCCCATATTTTTTTTTCCAAAAGATGATAATAATCTTCCTTCATCACCTTTTATTTTTCAATTATATTTTGCCTTCTCTAAAGTGACTTATTTAATAATTTATCAATAAGCTATTTAAGTCACTTTAATAAAGTAAAACCAATAAATTAAATATTGTAATGTCCCCAATTTTGCTTCAGCATTAAAGTTGAGTAATTAATTTAAGTTGTTGAAAAAGGTGAATTATAAAGGACAACTTAAATTAATGGTGCAAAGTAACTTAAATGGAAAGGTTAAATAAATTAATTAAGTTACTTTTAAAAAAAAGAATTCTCAAATGAATTGAAATATTAAGTTTAAAAAAGAAAAGAATGAGAATTCCAACAGTCACCAGGAGTTACAAGGAGTTGAATAAAAGAATTGAAGGAGTTCATTTCAGCAGGTTGGATTTGGTTTTGGTAACAGGATTTGGATGGATATTTTCCAGAACTTTGTGAGGACAGGATTCTCTTCTCACGGAGAATATCATCTCCGGAATTGAAAGATATTCCTTGGTTGATTTGTTGATAGTCCTACTCAGGGGCTGTGCTGGTGTTTTAGCAGAAGAATTTCAATTGAAGTTTATGTCAGAGTGCTGAATACAGATATACAAGTAGTGGGTTTGATATTTGGAACGGTATTTTACACCCATATTGAAAATTAAATCGGTGACTTTGATATAGCTGTCCCATTTCGGGAATAACTCATTTGTTCTTTATGATCGATTGTTTTTGAATGAGCTTTTGGGTATTGATTAATTACCTTCCTCTAGCCATCACAATCAGGTTTGCATTTACAGAGAATAAAAGATTGTGGAGTTTGGAATTAAAATATTAAGCCGTACATGAACAGCTGGCTGTACATCCTTGCCTAGGCCGTACTGGTGATTGGAGCAGTAAGGGAAATATGATGCATATTTTATTATGGATATTTTGTGTTTGATATCAACCTGCCTGGGCGACCAGATTAGACTCATTTAATATTTTCTTGAAGTTGCTTGGTTTTTATTTGGTGAAGTCGTATCTTTCCAGCACCGTATGGCAGTCTACTTGCTGTTATTGCATTGTCTTGATTATGGGAACTTATTGTGCTTTCTGTGTCTATTGTGTGGCAATTAAGACTCCCAGGAAATCTTGTAAATGAAGATATAAAGAAGGAAACTGGTTTTCGAACATCTGTTATGCCTTTCTGACTGGTGCGGGATGATTGATACTGCCGCGTGAGTTTTCAAAAGGTAATTTCTGGTGCGAGGTTACAGCAAAGGAGTCGTCTAATTTCTAAGTGCACAGAGAATGATGCAGGGAACTCTATAATAGACGTAGATGCTATTTGACATTCTAGGGAGGCATCGATTAAGTAATTTATATATTCATGGAGTTTCTTGAAGCGCCATTTTGTCTCTTTCTCATATGCAAGGAATTCCGGTCAGAATTGAGTTGATAGCACGAGAATACCAAGCGATTATTGTTTGTATAGGAGAGTTGATGCAAATCCATAGCAGGAGAAGCCGTTTCGTCTGGGCCCGATTCTTTAATAGAATTCTATATAAATTTCTAGATGGTTTGAAGAGTCGCATCATTGTGACATTTGAAGTGATGGCCAAGACTCGTGGGAGTTGAATAATCCTTGGCGTTGCCAAACTCCTATCGGCCGCTTCATTATCAGGAGCTTCTTGTTTGTTTACTGTGTTTATGAATTAGACGCCAGAGCATCCTCTTTCTCGCCACATAGAGAATGGACGGGACTTTGCAAAAGAATATTTGAATTTACATTTGTTGATATCGGTTCCATGTGTCATTGGCAGAAGAAGTAAATTGAAGAGGAGTATTATTATTGAAGGAAAAAATAATAGGAAATTGGGCTAAGAAATGTCATCGGACTCATTCTATACCCAGTGCCATAGACTTATAGTTTGCATCGGTCTTCAAGAGAACCGTCATCTTACAGAGTATGCAATTAAATAATCAGCAACACATGGTGTTGAGTTAGACATCGGGCAGTTTATAAAAGTGCAAGATTCCTGATAGCTTCAGACTTACTATCTAATCACCTTTTGAAGGAGCCGCTATGTTCCAAGCATTGAAGGCGCTGCATATCCTCTATTCACTGCCATCCTTGCCCTTGGAATCATATTACCAAACTACAGCAGCATAGGCAAGGAGGATTGCGTTAAATATAAGATTTATAGTTGAAGGTATCATGTTGAGAGCAAAGGATTTGTAGCATCTCAACGGCTGCATCTGTTTGCATGAAGAGTCGTTTATCTCTCAGGTCTGTATCTTTCTCTAATTCTGTAAGTTGGATTTCCTGTGAGAAGGCAGTTTCCAACTGCAGCATTCAATAATATGAGGACAGAGGTTTTCAGAGTGTATAATTTGTGGCTGATATTGAATGGTAATGTTTGAATATGGCTTAGTGGAAAAAACCCTGTTGTGTATGTATGACATCAAATAGTTATCTATCTCTGGAAATAATCAGAAGATTAGCTCAGACTGCAGAGTATAATCTGTTTGACAAAATGCCTGAACACTAGAGTTGGTAGAAAATCGAAAAAAATTGTATGACAAACTAGGCTGCTCATTACAAACATAAATGTTCCAAAAGTGACTTAGGACAATTTAATACTTAATTATTTAAATTACTCCCTTAATTTCTCCACCTTAGCTTATGGGAATATGTAGTGTTCCACCACTCTGCTGATACGTTCCGCTGAGATTCTTAGGTCTGATTTTGGTTTTGGTATTTTGCTTTTCAGTGTTTTTGCGTTTGATGCCAATGATACTAATGATTTTAACAAGAGCATGCATGCAATAGGAACTTGAAATAAACTAGTCTACTGAGATACATCGAATAAAATACTCAATTCCGAAGCCAAATATGATTTCTTCATTACAT
Source organism: Sequoia sempervirens (assembly GCA_007258455.2). Lineage (NCBI taxonomy): Eukaryota > Viridiplantae > Streptophyta > Pinopsida > Cupressales > Cupressaceae > Sequoia > Sequoia sempervirens. Next base: position 70,755 of record VDFB02338230.1, on the reverse strand, counting down.
AATAGATCATATAAAATAGATGCCTTACATAGGATTCAAAACTAGATACATCTTATGCAATAATTTAACTTACAGCCAAACATCACCGTGAATAGTGATTTGCTACAGTACCCGCCCTTAGTAAATTGCTCACACAAGCTGAAATACGAATTTCTCCCACCAAGATCCGGGTTGGAAGGCTTCCTAGGGTAAGGGCGCCCCCTTTTGGTGAAATTGCAGCTACTAAAGATAGGCGTTTTTGCCCCCTTTTGGTGAAATTGAAGCTACTAAAGATAGGCGTTTTTCTTCCTTTGAGCTGATAAAACCCTCAAAATAATGCGGCTGGCTGTAGATGCAAAAATCAGCTCCAAACTTCACTCAAATGCGAATAGCTCCTTCGTAGATGCAAATGGAGTCTATGGCAGCAAAATCCCTTCCAGAAGATCGCTCTAATCACTTGCAAACAGCAATATATGACTCCAAATGAAGTAACCAAACTCTGATCAGCAACTTTAAGATGGTCTTTCACACCCTCAAGCAGCTCATAAACGAACAATAAGCCCCCTCCAGGTTCACCCACTGCAGAAATCAGGAAACCCTAGTTTTCCCTCTCTCCCAAACTCCAACTCTCAAGCTCAAGCAAACAAAATAACTCATAACATGAGGGGGTTGAACTTCTCCTCTTTCTTTTATAATTTCACATTGAAATCACTATTCATTAAAATGGCACTATTCACTTAAGTTATGTTCTTTTTTCACTTTAGTAATGAATAGTAACTGAAAAATATAAAGTGACCCCTTTAAGTAATAGACACATGGTCCCTAAGCCAGAGAAGGTGAAATAAAAGGTGGAGATCATAATTTTAAGCACAATTATCACGCCAAATGCACAAATTCACCCCGTCACCATACTCCAGATATCAATACTGCAAATTCATGACCAAGTGCCCGTTCAAGTGACCCTCTACACAGACCCATTAGCCTATGAGGATCGATATAATAGGCTAATCCACCAACTCTGATGCTCGAGAAAGAATGGGGACATTACAGTCCGCCCTCCCTAAAATTGCTTGTCCCCAAGCAATCCCTTACTGCAAAGAAACTTCACTCCTCGGAAGGCCCAAAAGAAGAACTGTGAAACGTCCCATGCATCGCTAACTAACTCCAGAAGTGCCACCATAAACACAAGTGCATACAATATTCCTAGATCCCAAACCCAGGATGGCAATCTGCCATGTCTGATAACCTTTGACTTCCTCTGCGCAAATCTGATCACAACTTCACCATGCTGAAAATGGTGAAGCAACCTGTCGGAACCCATCCAAACTGCAGTGATAGACCTGTCACCACCCGGATCCAAATACAACCTGAACTCACATCCATCTGTCATGAAGTGACAAAAATATCTGGAAACTTCCAGAACACAATATCTCTCTACAATCTCTCTAAAACACCCATGGAAGTGATAACTAATCAAACCATCATGTCCGTTGACATTGTAATCACCTTGTAACCATGTATCCGTATGAAATCCCTGTGACGTTAAAGTAGCAACCCCTGTTGGATACATATCAGCATGATGGACAACTGATTGTTGTCCCTGCAAGTAATCCCCTGCAAGCAACTGAGTCGGGTACGTGCAACCTTTAGTCCCTTCTTCTGAAGATTGTAACTCTGGACACAGTAATGAGTTACTCCCCCTGACTGCACCGAGAGAATCACCCTGCACACTGTTGGTGTACGTTTTATCATCCAGCGAACACACAGAATAAAATGTCCAAAGACACTCTATCCTCTCTTGAAAAACCACCGCGTATGCTAAGATTGCGAGAAGATCATATGGCGATTCCAAGGTTTCTTTTGTTAGGTCTTGACGTGTGGATAAGCTCAATGGCCGTTGTGATTTGCTGGTAATAAACAAGGGGACTTACGTTAAAGAACTTTTCACAAGTGTGGGACTTAGGAAATTTATCATTAAAGGCTTTCTTCACTTAGGACTTTCAATGTGGATCTCAAAAAATAGCAAAAAGGATAAGGGCTTAGGAGAATCTATTCTACACCTAAGAACTTAAGAGACAGTAAGGACTCGGTGAAGGGGATAAACCACACTTTGTTTCGCCTCCTGCTGGACAACATACGCAAAATGGGTGCAATCTTCAAGGGGTTGTGATAATAATTTTCAAACCTCGAATGAGGCTGAAGTTACGCTTCCACAATTAAGAGGTCAGGCTAACTTTACGCATCGAATGCAAATCATCCATTCGAAGAAAGTATGAGCTATACTTCACCATTGAATCAATACGATCAATCTCTCATTCACTTAACCAACTTTCGAAGCAAATTCTATTTAATCTAATTCTAACTTTAATCTATGGCGGAAGAAGATATGCAACCTCGCTTACTATTTGACAGTAAAAGTTATTCAAAGCAAATCATGCATAAGAGCTTTTATTATTCGAAAATAGTCTCAGTGCAACAATCTCATATTCTGTCTCCACAAAAATGAAAGTGAGAGAGCATTAGTTTATATAGAGTTTCAAAAATGAAATGAAGGGCCGAGATTAAAACAATATCAACGGCCAAGATTATTACAACCAAACCCTAATTTGGGTTTCCCAAAATAACAAGAGTTATTAACCAGTAATCAATCAGTAAAGTAGCAGTTAAAGCTATATTCTAGGAGAGGCGTCCTTATCCTTCTGAGCAGCATTGCGTTCGACGAATTTGGACACTACTGCAATGACCTCCTCCATCGTGACAGGTGGCAACATGCTGATCCGGAATTCAAGCTCATCCAAGTTCTCTGCACATTTGGCAAAGGTATTTGCCCATTCTGCTTCCTGCTTCCTAAAGTCATTCCGGATGGCCGAAAGACTTGCTACCTTCGCAAAATCTTGTCTTAGAAGCGGTCCAGTAGTCGAGAAGAAAACCTCTTGAACCTTTCGTTTCAACTCCTCCAGTTGCATATCCTTTTCTTGGACGATCTCTTGATCAAACACTTCTGCAGCTGTTACATGAATCTTCTCTCAAATTTCTTTTACCTGCTCCTCAATTCTAAGTCCATCCACTTTTGCCTTCTCCAAAACTTCCCTACGTATAGTTACTGCCCAAAACCAGTGATTGAAATCATATGCTGCTCTTGCAGCAATCACCTTTCTGTCGACCAACTCCTCTCTTGGAGTGCTCTTCAATAGCCTGAGGCATGGAATAAGCCTCTCTTGCATATCCGGAATACATTCCCATGTTTCCGCCATATCAATAAGTCTAGAAAGAAAATATGAGGTTTGCCCATAAGCCAGTGCCAGTTTCTCCATGAACAATGCCGCTTCCGTACCTTCACTCGCCATCCAGTCCTGAGCTTCCTTGGCCGTTACCATTCCGTACTTGACATCCTTGGTCACCTCCTGTGATGAATTGAGGAGAGGAGGAGCTACCACATTACCCTGATCAAGCGGTTGGGTCAAATGTTGTATGTATTGTTTAAGACGTTCGACCTCCTTCTTATACTCTTTCTTCTTAGCCACTTCCTTGTCCAGTCTCGCTTTGATGGTCGAGACAGAATTATCTAATTCCTCCACCTCTTGACCTTTCGAGGTTGAGCCAAGGTCAACAGTGGTTATAGCATACTCTTGAGGAGTAATCTCGTCTTATGGCTTGTCCACTGTGGGTACTGCAATGTGCACGGAACGGCTGCCTGTCTCGTTCCTCTGAATGGTGGAGAATTTCTTGGCAAGCTTCTTGATAGCGACTTGCTCCAACCTTGCCAAGAAATCGGCAGTATCATCCTCCTCTTCTTGAGCTTCTGCAGGTACTTGAATTTTCATCCTTTCTATCAGCCACTTTGGAATGGTCGGCTGCTCAATTCCATCCTCTACCTGAACCTCTTCCTCATTCGGAACATCCACAACCCCTCTGAGAGCGGAAATCATTCCCTCCTCGAAGTCATTATTCCGGACTTCTATCTCATTGTCTGAACCTAAGATTTTCGTGCCCGTAGGTGACGGAGGCTCTTCATTATCCAGCTGAATAGGTTCATCGTTCTCTTTGAATCAGAGAGGGTCGAAAATTCTACCAAGGGACTTCGTTTATAGTAGCCACCACCAATGTTTCAGATGGCTTCAACGGATGGTTTGCTCTATGTCTTTCTCTCAATGTGTTCAGACTTGGTAAATTATTTCCTTTCCTTTCTCCTCATCCTCACTCAAGTCCTCCGAAGTGGATGCACCGCATTAGAAGAATATGATTTTGACTCGCCAGACGGCGTGAGTTGATTGCCTCATTTCTTGGGCATGATAGTCAACCCACCACTGAGAGTATTTAGTCACCGGTCTCATTAAGGTTGCCAAGTCTGCGTGCTCAGGTTCTGACCATTTCACAGGAGGAAGAGGTCGACTCTCCTTGAAACGCGGCTGGATATAGTTCCCATCATCTTGTAATCCATCAGGCATTCATGTAACTCACCGTCTCATGAAGTTCAGTGATATTCTGACTACATTCTCCGCTTGACTGAAGAGATTCATCACTGCATCGCCCCATAAGTCCCTCCTCCAGCTTCCATTCGGTGTTTTTGTACTTGTCCTCCGCCCACTCTGTGCTTGTACTTTCTCCCCTCTACTGTCCGAATATTATGATGCGGGTCAAAATTGACCCTGGACTTGTAGGCTGTAAATGGATACCACTGGATCTCCAACCTTGCACTCTCAACTGCTTGTGCTGATGGACAATACTCCAACATGTTCCCAATGAAAATGGGAATGTGACAGATGCCTTCTTGGTTGGCCTCTGGACGTTTTGATATTCCTCTAACTGTCTCAGGACCTCGAGCAAAATCATCCGATTTGTCGGATAGATGGGCAATTTATAGGGGTTTCCAGTAAATCCCTGGATTCTGACATATGTGAATTTCGGGAATTGGATGAACCAAGATCTGTATTTACTGATAAGACTTTTCGCCTCATGGCTCAACCTCTGATGCACTCCTCCTTGAAGCTTTCTGGTAATATGCATTAGGAAGGCATCATGCACCCTCTTGAAGTGAGACTTCTCCTTCGACTGGAGTTGCGGGTAGCAGTCGTAAGGCCTGAGTTCGTTCTCCCCGTTGCCAACTTTGCCCTTGCAAATTAGCCCTGGATACTTGTATGATCTGGCCAACAGGTAGACAATATACGAACTCATATGAAAAGACTTAGTTTGTTCGAGGTTGATCAATTGTTCGTGGAGGTTTTCACTTATCATCCGTGACCAGTTGAACATTTTGACACTAGAAGTGATCTCGTCTATGAAATAGTACATCCAGCTCTCGAAAAATGCACCCTGCGGGTTGCCAGCTATTCTGTTTAGCATCAGGATGATGTCTCCAAAATCTTCCTTGAAATCTGTCCGACGAGGTCTTTTGGGCATCTTCTTTATTGATGGCTTAGGCTTGTCCATCCATACTTTGTTAACTGTTGTGACGCACAAATGGGGTTTGCTGTCATATAACCTCTTGGCTTCTTCCTTGGTCTTATAGACCGTTCGTGAATGTTCTGGGATGCCAAAGGTTTCCTGGATCGCCACTTCGCCCAAGTGTGCCAAGATTCTTCCATCAGGTGCGATGATTTGCCTCTTCTGAGCATCATAGTGGATAGCACACTCCACCATCAATTCTGCACAATCCATTACCGGTGGGAATCCAGCTGCCTGAAAAATCCCGTTTCTGATTATCCGTCTGGCTATTGGCGTGGGAAGTCCATTCTGCCCATACACTCTTTTCTTAAACTCATCAAAGTCGACATGTCCGAGATCGGTGTCTACGACATTCTTCCATTTTGAAATGACTTTGGTCTCCCACTGAGCACCTTTGCTGGCAAACTTCATTTTCAGCTTCTTTGATTTCGCCTGCTGTGGTCGTCAACCTGCAATCCAAAAGATTAACATTAATACAAAGATTTTTTCAAATAATTAAATCTCATGCCTTGGATTCGAAAATTTACTTTCAACCAGTTAAATAATTAAATTGTTGCGAAAAAGCAAGTTGAAAGTAAATGGACGAAGTTAAGATTTTGGCCAGAACTTTCGCCGAGATGAAATGACAGAAGAAGAATGGCAAATTTATTTGATTGAACATCAAACCTCAATGAAGAACTGCTGGCTGCAAATCAGATTTAAATTCTGATTTTTTATTCCAAAAATCAATTAATGAAGTGCGCCCCTCTTGCACAGAAGAATTCAAAAAAGCATAACATTACTTCACCCTCTGGAAAATTCGATCTTGCCTACTGAACAATCAACTGCCTGAGAATTCCGAGAGATATTAAATTTCTCTTCAGCTGTGTGTGAAAAAATGAGTTGCCAAAACTCATTATAATGCTGAAGAGCTTGATTTGTTTTAGCAACTGCCATCTTCTCTCTCGATCTCGATTTGTTTTCTTTTGTTTAAACAGGCAGGTTTCCTTTATTTTTCGAATAGAATCCGTCTCGAGCTTATCCAAGCAAATCTCACTGATCTTTAAAAATTCGATTTCTTGCTTAATGTTTATCTTTGATTTTTCGAATTTTGAAAGAGAACATTAAATATTTAATTAAATTCATGGCGAATTTAATTTTGCCTGTTGGATTTTATCTTTGGCCGGCGTAATTTATTTCCTTCCAACTCTTGTCTAGCAAATTCGATTTTGTCCAAGGCATTTTAAATTTCCGAGTAGTTGAAAATAAATTGTTAAAATATTAAAATATTTTAATTTATTCCAACCCATTCGTTTTGGACCCATGGCTATTTCGATTTTCTTTTCATTTTTCTCGGCTAAAAGTGTATTTTCCAATTTTATTCTCAATTTCGTCTAGCCAAGTCGAAACTTAAGCCATTCCGTCAACAAACTTTATGCCAGATCCCTATTTTTCTTTGCCATAGCCAACTTTTGCCTTGCACTGAGCCTATTTTGTTCTGCCAAAGTCAATTATTTCCTCGCTCAGTCGAATTTTTCTAGGCAAAATCCTTGTCTGGACATCTTTGTTAGGCGCAATCTTGTGATGCTCGACAAATTTCCATCTCTTCTGGCCAAGGGCGAACTTTCATACCTCTTTGCCTTGTGCATTTTGCTCTGGCCAAAGTTGTCAATTTTTCCTCTAGACATCCAAGGCGAATTAACTTCTCTTCCATTTCATGCTAGGCATACTTCATTCTTGTCTTTGCCATAGCCAATTTTCCTTAGCACTTGTCCTTTCAAACTTAGCACTTAGCCTCCTGAAAACGTCATGATTCCTAGCCAAAATCTTCATTTTTCATCTTTTAGCTTCTATACTTAGGCAAATTTTCGAATTTTTCCTTGGTAGGCATCAACACTTAGCAAAAATCATTTTTTATCTCTTGATAGACCATGGCGGACTTTCCAACCCTTTTGGACAAGCATCTTGGACGTCCCTCTTTTCTAGGGCGGACTTTGGATGGTCTTTGCATCATCTTTCTTGATGATGGCGGACTTTTAAAGCTTTTAGCATTTGTCTTAACACTTTATCCCTTGGAAATGTCATAATATTTAGCCCAAAATTGATTTTCCACCTTTTTAGGCCCTTACTCTTAGGCAAAATCGAAATTTCTTCTTCTAGGCACCAAACACTTAGTGAAATTTTCAAATTTTCTCTCTCACATGCCTAGGCGGACTTTCCAACCCTTCTTCCAAGTGAAGGCGGACTTCAAAGAATGTTTTCTTAGCCTTTCAAGGTTTGGGCGGAGTTCACCAACATCTTGCCTAAGGTTAGGCGGGCTTTAGATGGGTCTAGACATTTCTCCCTTGAGCATGGCGGACTTTGGAGGGGGCTAGGATGTTGAGGGCGGACTTCAAAACTTTTTGGCACTTCCTTTCAAGTACATGGCGGACTTTAGAACTTCTTGGCATCATCCTCCTTGAAGCTGGCGGACTTTGAAGGAGACTAGGACATGCATGGGCGGACTTTAGATGACCTTTGACACTTCCATTTTGAACATGGCGGACTTTGAAGGATCTTAGGATAAGTATGGCGGACTTCATCTTAGTCTTAGACATTTCTCTTTGCTGCTAGGCGGACTTCATGAGCTTCCAGACCTTCCTTCATCCTTCTTTCATGGCGAATTTCAGACTTGACTAGATTTCAAATGAATTTCATCTTTTTTGAGTTGATTTTTTTCTGTGATTTTACTCCTCAGATCTAACTGATTTTCAATGATTTTTCCAGAATCTGGTCTGATTTTTCAATGATTTTTTAATTTTTCTATTTGATTTTCTGAGTGATTTTTTGATTTTTTTGAACTTCTGAGTGCATTTTTGGAATTCAAGACCTATCTAAATATAGAAACTTTCCAAAAATAGAAACTTTCTAAAAATAGAAAAAAAAACCCTAAAAAATAGGGAAACCTGTTTGGTCCAAAAATGCCAAAAATGAAAAAGCGAAAAAGCAAGATTTCCTAAAAAGTAGGAAGTCTCAGAATTGGCCGGATTCACAGGCGATCTTCGTTTCCTGGGCCTTCTGAGCACTTCCATGATGTCTACGCATTGATTCAAGCATGAATTACTGACTTGGCTCGGGTAACTCTCGGCAAACTGACTTGAAACTCTTAACAAAGTGATCTCACGTAACCGCTGCAAGGAGACAAAACCCTAAAAACTAGCAGGCAATTGGGGGTCCCCATTGGCGATGGGGCGATGTGTGAAAAGGTCACAACACACACAAGAATTGTGCATCGAATACGAATCATGTACAAGTGGATCAAAGGCAAAACTGTAAGCATTCCTCACCGTGTACACACTATTAAACTCCTCCATGAGCTTTGTTTGGAATCCCGATGCACTAGAACGATCCCAAACACTGTGATTATCGCTCAACCCTAAACTAGTAACAGGAGTGTGATCAGCTTCCAGCTCGAAGAGTGGATTATCATAGATCAAACCACCATCAAAATCAAATAAGGGATTATTCATAAACTCCACAATCACTCTGTACTGATCCGAATCATCCACTACCAAGTCCTTGGAACAGTACATTGAATCATACTCCTGAATTGGCTCATCAATCTGCCAATCATAATCAGCTGTATGGGATGAAATGACGGATTTGCTGCCAGGAGAGGGAAACAAATTGACTTAAGAACCAATCTCCCAACTAGATGTTGCTCTGCATATCTCCTGTGAAGTGGATGGAGTAGTGTCGTGAGTTGACACATAACTTTCTGGTGAGTCGACTACCATGTCACAAGAGCTATCAACAATCTGTTCTACATCACCTATCATGGGACTAAACTCCGGAGAACCAGGTGCAACACATGGCTCTCTGCAACTCTCAACCAAGGCTCTCATCCCGTCTGTATCAACTGCACTTGAAACCGTGTTGGATGTAGTAACCACATCCTCAACCTTCTCACAACCACAATCCGTGGACATATGTTCTTCACCAACTGCTGCCATGGAAACCGGAACTATATCGGAAGCTGGTGAAGACTATGCCAAACTCGATACCACGGTAAGCTCCTCGACCCGTGACTGTGACTCTTGAAGGGCCAATTGAGTGCTCTTCAAAGAATCCATAGTAATCTCTAGCTCATAAGTGAGCTTATTAACCTCCTCTTCCTTTCCCTTTAATGCCTTAATGACAGATGCAACCCCACTCGAGAGGGAAATCTATATCCGAAAGTAGCTGTAGGTAATGTTGTTTCATAATTTCAACTGCCTCTCGAATTGCATGAAACTCTGCAAGGAGAAACTACTGTCACTGTGCCCATCTGTCATAGGAGTGCTCCCACCCAAAGTAGCCAACATCTGACGAGCAACATCAAAATGCTCAATGGCCGTGGCAATCATACTATCATTAACCTTAAGTCGCCCTATCACGTGATGAGGACCCTGGAACTTATCACTCCCATACAAGTTCCCCAATTTAGAAGCTGCACTATGATATGAGGCTGAATCATCATCGCTCACTAACTGATAAGCAGCATCGTGTGTGCTATCAACTTCACACACAATATCAACAAGGGTACTACTGCTATGTACCTCATAGGATGACTCGACAGATATTGTTGAAGCTGTCGTTTTGTCAATATCTTCGCACACTTCCCCATCCAAAGCATCTGCACATCCACTTGTCTCACGATCTTGGGATTCATTGCCCTTAAATAAATTTTCTGGTTGGTTTCCTACGGTCTGATATGAAAAATCAGACTCACTGTGGCATGAATTGTCACCATAAATTGCATAATTAGTGCCCAAATCTCGAGTACCAACATGTGACAACTTTGTAGAATCATTATTCCCCGGTGAAATCACTATCCTCTCATGCCGATGCAAAGTTTTGTCACTGCTGTCACTAAAGTCGGATCTATTGTCAATGCTGATAATGACTTCTTGAGCGTTGTGAATATCATTTTGAAATTTCACCATACTATTTTCATGTTGTAAGATTTCCTTATCAACAACAACTTCAGTTCCAATCCCATGTCCATCTGTAGATTGTAGGTAGTTCTCTGCTGACTTATCACCCTTTAACCCAAACACATCATAGAGACTTTTGGGTACTACACCAAGTCTCTCATTTTTGCTTCGTGATAAGGTTCGTCTTGGAATGTAATCTTCATACTGCTGCAAACTATGAGCTAATCTTCGTTGTGAAGGCATGAGTTTTCGTTGGGTATTATTCAAGATGCCCTCAACACTGATCCTAACTCCACCATACCATAAGTGGTGAAGCAATACACTGGGACCCATCCAAACGACAGTGCTAACTCTGTCTCCACCTGGATCCCAAAATAAATTGAACTCACATCCATCCATCATGAGGAGGTAAGAATATCTGGAAGCATCTGCCACGTAACATCTCTCCATAACCTCCGCTAAACTCACATGGATGTGATATCGACCTATGCCATCATGCCTGCTGGGTTTACAATCCCTCTGTAACCCTGTGTCTACTAGTAGCCTCCAAGGAAAAGAAGCAACAAATCTTGTAGGATACACATCTGCATGATGGAAAACTAAATACCGATCCTGCAAGCAATTAACCTCCGACAACTGAGTTGGGTACTTGCAGCCACGAGTTCCATCTACTGAAGATGGTAACTCTCCATCCCAAAATGGATGGTACACACTTTGAGCCAATCCACACCGATGCGTCAACAAATCCTCCATGTGTGGATTGAGAAAGTGATGAGTACTCCTCACTATGCAATCGCGGTAGAATGCTCCAACCTCTGTCAGTGGCTCGTCACTAACATCATTGGAATCAAAAGATAGGTCGTTCCTTTGATTTTGTAAACCTGTGTGATTCATGAATTGACAATCCTTGCACATAAATTGAATTGGGATCATCAAAATGATCAAAAGTCTCGTCAACATTTGTTGATACAAAATTTTTAGGGAGCTCAAAACCCTCATTGATTTCATATGGGGCCCTTTCTTCCTGCGCATGTCCCACAACATGATCATCCTGCAACTCTACCTCATAAAGTGGGTTAACATGGGACATATCAACTTCTATCTCAAGAGGGGGATTATTAAAAGCATGAAGGTTACTTTCAGCATTTTGTTTAGGCCCATCACCCTCGTGTTCTAACTTTTCTTCATCTTCAAAAGGACTCAAGTGCTATTCCCCTACAACTGACTTAGAAATTTCAACTTCATCATCAACAAGTGGATCTTCTAAGGTCTGATTTTTGCTCTCCAAGGGATCAGCTGTATGCTGGTCATTAACTGCTAAGAATTCATTGTAGAGGCTTTTAGATACTGAAGTGACCTCTTGTTTCTTCTTCTCTTTGTTCTGTGATGTGGACCTGAAGATGGATGTCACATACCTTGTTGCTCTGTCTAAGATAGTAGGGTTTGAAAACAATTTATTTATGTCTTCCAACTCTTTTAAGCTTTGTTTAAGATTTTTCATATTCTTGTCCCACTGCTTCTGAGAAATAACCATGTTCAACTGAAACTTCCGAGCTGCAGTTGAAACTTACCCAATAGGTTGGCAGGAAACCGCTCTGATACCACTGTAGTGTTCCACCACTCTGCTGATACGTTCCACTGAGATTCTTAGGTCTGATTTTGGTTTTGGTATTTTGCTTTTTAGTGTTTTTGCGTTTGATGCCAATGATACTAATGATTTTAACAAGCGCATGCATGCAATAGGAACTTGAAATAAACTAGTCTACTGAGATACATCGAATAAAATACTCAATTCCAAAGCCAAATATGATTTCTTCATTACATAATATATCATATAAAATAGATGCCTTACATAGGATTCAAAACTAGATACATCTTATGCAATAATTTAACTTACAGCCACACATCACCGTGAATAGTGATTTGCTACAGTACCCGCCCTTAGTAAATTGCTCACACAAGCTGAAATACGAATTTCTCCCACCAAGATCTGGGTTGGAAGGCTTCCTAGGGTAAGGGCGCCCCCTTTTGGTGAAATTGCAGCTACTAAAGATAGGCGTTTTTCTTCCTTTGAGCTGATAAAACCCTCAAAATAATGCGGCCGGCTGTAGATGCAAAAATCAGCTCCAAACTTCACTCAAATGCGAACAGCTCCTTCGTAGATGCAAATGGAGTCTATGACAGCAAAATCCCTTCCAGAAGATCGCTCTAATCACTTGCAAACAGCAATATATGACTCCAAATGAAGTAACCAAACTCTGATCAGCAACTTTAAGATGGTCTTTCACACCCTCAAGCAGCTCGTAAAAGAACAATAAGCCCCCTCCAAGCTCACCCACTGCAGAAATCAGGAAACCCTAGTTTTCCCTCTCTCCCAAACTCCAACTCACAAGCTCAAGCAAACAAAATAACTCATAACATGAGGGGGTCGAACTTCTCCTCTTTCTTTTATAATTTCACATTGAAATCACTATTCATTAAAATGGCACTATTCACTTAAGTTATGTTCTTTTTTCACTTTAGTAATGAATAGTAACTGAAAAATATAAAGTGACCCCTTTAAGTAATAGACACATGGTCCCTAAGCCAGAGAAGGTGAAATAAAAGGTGGAGATCATAATTTTAAGCACAATTATCACGCCAAATGCACAAATTCACCCCGTCACCATACTCTAGATATCAATACTGCAAATTCACGACCAAGTGCCCGTTCAAGTGACCCTCTACACAAACCCATTAGCCTATGAGGATCAACATAATAGGCTAATCCACCAACTCTGATTCTGGAGAAAGAATGGGGACATTACAGAATAAAATAAGCTAGTGGACTCTGCTGGGTGATCACTCGGTAAAAGAGGACATTCAAGCTGTATATGTAGACTTGTAACAAATTGTATTTCGTATATTGAGTTGGAAACACCCTTTGCCTAAACTATGTATAGAGCTTGTACTTATACATTGGCCATCGGCTAGGCCTGAAAATAGAAGGCTGATAGATGTCATCCACATAAGGTGTGTTTTACATGTGGATGAGTGGGTGACAGATGTTAGTTTCGTATGTTGTTAGTTGAATGGTTCTGTCATGTGGCTGTGTGTGTTTTCACATGTTTGAAGTGTATGCTACTGAACTAGCTTGCTTGCTAAAGCAAACACATGCACTGATGTGCAAGTTGTCCATATTCTGGAACAATATTGTAGGATCTATGTTGTTGTCAAAGCTTTGAATGTAGACCCCTAAAGTTGTATGATGCGATGAAGAAGTGCATGTGCTATTGTCTTGCGTAGAATTTTGTGGCACTACTTTAACAAGTGCTTGCATAAATGTGCACAAAGCCATTTTGCTAGAAGGATCTTCATGTGCAATGTAACTTGATGTGAAATGTGTATGGGTGCATATTGCAACATGAGATGTGTTGAAATTGAGCCATTGGGCAGAAGTGCATGATGTGAGAAAATGGGGAGAAGTGTGTGACGTGTGTAATTGTGTACAAATCATCTACCCTTTCTTATAGAGCAATGGTGTCCATTGTGTCTGGTGTGCAACTGAAGAACTTAGCTAATGTAGATTTGAAACACCATCGGCCATGTTGAACCATTGTGTAGTTGTATCCACACTTCATTGTTTCCTATAGAGCAATGCCCTCATTATGCTGGGAACACTTGGAGGTACTAGTGCAAATAGTGGGACTTGTGTCATTGGGGCTGTTAGTGTAGAAAGTGGGATTGCTTGCGTGTGGGGTATAACTTGATGATGCTTGTGCTTGCTGATGACTTGCAGATGTGAAGCTGAAAAGATTTTATGAAGCTCAATAGTTAGTGAAAATCCGAAGTTGTACTTGTACCTAGGAACCAATGTAAATTTATCTACAAAAATGTAAGGTGTCACTATTGTGGTAAGATGGGTCAGCCAAATAAAGATTGTAGGAAGAGAATATGACTTGAAAATAGTAAGCAAAATTCCAAGAGAAACAAAACTTGAGCGTGAAAATGATGAATATGACAGTTTTTTTTGAACATTAAAATGATATTATGTGGTATTTTTTTTTCTGGTTCCAGTAAGCATGTGATTGGCAGGAAGAATTGGTTTGTATCTTTTGTTGCGGGCAATACTCTAGATGAAAATGTGATTCTTAATCTGAAGTCTTGCTTTTGCACAAAAAATCATGCCTATATCTTATGCTTGGGATCTGTCTTTGTCGACTAGCATGAAATGGCACTGGAGGTGGAGTTAGTTTGGCCAAGTTGGATGCTCTTTTGTCTTTTAGCATGATTGTTCTTTCCATTGTGTGGGTGAGAGTTTGGCCATCACTTATTTAATCTTTTTTTTGGATGTGAGTGGTAATGCTAATATTTTTATAAGTACTTGGCTATGAGGCTAGATTGAGCATGGTAAGACATGGGATTTGAAATGCCATATTTTGGAGTTGCTAGTGATTGATTTTTTAAACAATTAAAAGAAAAGTTGGGTATAATTTATCATGACTTTATGGTTAAAATTCCACCTTCTCTACTCTTTATCTGATTCTCCCCAACATTTTTAGTTATTAGCATTGACATTTACTGTACCTTCTAACATTCTTGGTAATTAGAATTTAGCATTTACATTTACTGTATGAATAACCTTGCCACTGAAAAACAAATCCATTTTAAGATAAAAATTCTTTAAAGGAACCTTAAGATGATTGCATAAAATTAAATTAATAAATTGATGAAAGTTGTCTGATTCTATTAAAATCATTCCATACTTGTTAAAGCAACATCTAATTTTCGATATTGTTTCCTGTTATTGAAGTGATATCCTTGTCTAGTAGTATATTGAGGCTAATCTATATTTGAACTTTATATCATTTGATTACTATACAGGGTTGGAAAGTAAGTGGCTCTGATGTTACTTGGAGCATTTATATGAATGCATTGAAAAGAGCAGGGGCAAGATTACATGTAGGCCATTCATCTACCCATTTACTGGAGATGAACAAACAAACTTCAGTACCAGTTGCTGTTGTTGTCTCTGCTGCAATTCCAGAGGATAATGAGGAAATATCATTTGCACATACTTTGGGAATACAAATGTTAGTTTCCTTACTACACTTTGTTTTCAATGATACTTTGGTTATAAATATACAAACTTTAAGACTTATGGATTTCCGTATTTTCTATCTTTGCAAGTACCGAACTAGTAACAGATGATTGAAGATCAAACAATAACAAGTGATTGAAAAATATAATTCATATGGATGAACTATAAGCTGCATCTTAATTTACCACAAGGCTTTAAAAGAAACATTTAAGTAGATAATATTTCAACCGAAAGTACTGGGATATGTTATGTACAAGCATTGATGCCCATGTTTCTCGACTTTTTGATGATTTGCCTACACTTTGCCATTGATGATGTTTCTCTACTTTTTTTCTCCCTTGTGAACCTGTAATTATGCTTGTCCATATCAGATGCGAATATGCCTAAATGGGCTATTAATTCCCAAACAATAAAGAAGCAATATGTGCAGGTAGGAATACCTTCTAGCATCAATCTGGATACTAAATACAGAGACTGCTATATGGTGATATTTTAACCCAACTTGAAGTCTCTATGGTAAGATTAATTTACCTCTTCACTCTTTAATAATTGTATATTTCTTCAAACTGTAGAGGGGAACTTAAAAATTTTAAAGCCAATGTAAGATAATGACTTTAATATTCGAGAGATTGTTTGATTAAATTTTCCATTTTTGTGTGATTTTCCCTGAGTGTGTTTAAAGTATTCTAAATATAATTTCCACGAGTAGTCATTTCACTAATGACATTTTTTCCATGTTTGCTTGTAATAGTTCAAGGCAGTTGGAACCACTTAGTGCACAAGCACCTTTAAGAATTTGTTAGTAGAGGGAAGGAAGGGTGAATGTAATCCACTACTTTGGGCTTTTCACCCTCTAGCATGTTTTCCTATTGGCAAATCTTTTGGAACATTTAATGATTTATAGATCACCCTAGTCTCACAATGAGTACGAATGCAGGATTAACCCAATGACAAGCCAACCATGTATTTGTGTTAAGGATTTCACATGCAATTTTAATTGGATTGCATGATGTCAAGCCTTCATGATATGTATTTATCTTGGATTCTTTACCATTCAATGATATGAAATACAAGAGGTACCTAGAGCCAAAGAAAGCTAACAAGACATGCAATTGCATTAGGGTATGTCATAAATTTTAAATGACCATTGCCATTGTCTTATGATAACTCAAAATGGTGAGCGTTCAAAGAACTTCTTTTAAGGAAAGAGGCGATTTTAAAGTTAGGATTTGGTGACAATTGGCATACAAATTTCTTGAGATTGTGCTGTTTTCATTTTGATATCCTATAACCAATCAATTTTCTAATGTCATTGCCATAAGATGCATGACCAATTTCAGCCTTTTGAAACACAAGAAAACAAACAAGAGAGAGAATCACAGGGTATGGCATGCTTGCATGTACTGACAACAAAAGATTAGAAGACACTATTTGCTGCTCTATCTGATAAATTAAATACATGAATTAATAACAGAGTTGACAATGCATGCGTAAAATATATCTTTATTCCCTCATGAAATTATTATAGAAGAAGACTAGAGATAGTTATCCAAGGATCAAACTCAATCTGACTAGATTGTAGTCGGCCGTTGTCGGCCAGTTATTTATGTTCAATAAAACTATAGTTGTAATGCAAATAATTAATGTAGTGTGTGTCATATGTACTCGGGTAATTAAGTCCCGATTGGTGGTCAATGGGTTGTTATGAAATGCCACGATGGTTGGTTTCTCAACCATCGCTGAGGGCTATATGTACTGGAGCCCTTGTGGTCGGGAATATTATTATGATGGTATTATTGACATCTATGTTATTGTAATGTTGATACTTTACTGTTGGACAAATGAATAGAACAATTCCTTATTTCATGCATCATGTGTTTTGAATATGCTGTACGTATCTATGTTCTGTGAATAACTTAGTTTACTCTCATAGTATGTTGGAATCCATCTTGTGAGTAAACATTTGGCGCCATTGCCTAAGCGTACTTAGGGAAATCACCCGGGGGTACGATGGCGTCGTGATGGGTCGACCAACAGTTTAGCCTATGCAAACAAACGAGGAACAGGAAGACGATTTGACGTAGGATTTGGTGAACCTGTGGGACATATCGTTAAGGGACCACATACGGAGGGAAGCTCTTAGGCGAGAGATCCCTTAGGCAGTCATCTGGGACAGATTGCAAGTGAACGACGAGGTCGATCATCTCCTCAACCGTTTGCCAAGGTTGTCGGCCCACCATTTCATCATCTTTCAGGATCTTCGGGCAGAGAGCGACCAAGAATGCCGAAGGCAACATATATTGCATTGGTACGAGGAGAGAACCAAGCAGGAAGAGGAAGAACGTGACACTAGTTGAAGACGTACTCCCGAAAGCTAATGATCACATGACCAACCTTCAATGCCCATACAGCGTAATAAAAATAAGAACCGAATACCAATCGGGCAAGAAACATAGGAAGAGAAGGTTCGGCGATCACTCAGGTTACAGGAGCAAGAAAACTAACGACGAAGGCTAAAGCAAATTGATAAAGAAATCAATGAAGATATAATTGAAATAAACCAAAACTATCATAAGAGCACACCAAAATCTTGGTAAAATAGACCAATCTATCATAAGAGCACACCAAAATTTTACCGAGGAAAGGGATGAAGAACCCTTCAGGAGATTGTGCATAGAAAGATACAAAATCAATGAAAATGAAAATGAACTAAGTGAAGAGCTCAATAGCAGTATTCGACACATTTAGGAGTTGTCCGTATTGGACGATGACGAAGGGCTAAGGATTGGAAGATTTGAGCCTAAGACCCTAGGGCAGAGGGAGTACTAGAACGAATCCTAGGAGACTTGAGGTGTAGAGGACAATGACAGAGGACGTGGGGGAGACTCGTACGTGGCCAAGAGTACAAGTGATGCATCGGGACGTAACGGGAGAACCAATCTAGTCAGGTCCAACACACAAGGAGGGCATCGGGGAAGGACGGTGACTCCGCCAGCCGAGAGGCAAAAGCTGCCAAAATTTATGGGGAACGGGTTAGAAGATCTAGTACGACACTGCAAAACGTGTGAGACGATCTGGATAGCCAATGGACAAGATGATACTGAATATTGGCTGAAAGCATTTCCAATGACGCTGAGAGACAGTGGCATTGACTAGCACACAAAATTGGACGAAGTAAATAGGGCATCATGGAGATTGCTCAAGAAGGCATTCCAAGATGAGTTCAAACTCCTCAGGGATGACAATGAAATAGTAGTGGGAATCTACAATACGAAACAAGGGAAGCATGAGAACGTGCGTACCTATAACTGGAGACTCAAAGACTTGTTGGGGAAATTGGAGGCTTAGCCGGCCGATGGGTTAAAGAAGTGATGATTCATATGCCGAAGCGTACAATCGAGCGATGGATATAGAGATCAAAAATAAAACATCCTCCCAAGGGAAAAGGAAGACGAATGACGAGGATAGTACGGACAATAGCGACAGTGAGTCAAAAATAGTTCAAGCACTCTGGAAGGATATGATAAGAATGATGAAAAAATTAAAGGCCGATAAGTAGAGCATGAAGGAAGCTAGAGAACTGTGGTGTATGGATTGCAATGGTGAAGATCACACAAAAGCAAACTACCCAAAGAAGTTGTTTTGCGATATCAGCCAAGTGATGGGACATTCTGTTAAGGAATGCCCATACAACTTAAAAGCAAGAAGTGCACAAGTACTCTTTGCATAGGGAGAATCGTCAACACCGCTGAACACGCCATCAAAACCCCAGAACAATTCCAACACGTCCTGTTGTGACCATTTCACACATCGCCCCATTGCAAATGGGGACCCCCTGTTTTCGCTTTTTGCCTCGGTGTTGCAACTGCTTATCACTTGTCTTTTTACAATGAGGTCATCATTTTGAGGGTTCCAAGTCAGTCTTTTGAGAATCATCCAAGCCAAGTCAAAAATCCACGCTTAAATCAGTGCGTAGACGTCATGGAAGCACTCAGAAGGCCCAGGAAACGAAGATCGCCTGTGAATTCGGCCAATTCTGAGACTTCCTACTTTTTAGGAAATTTTGCTTTTTTTGCTTTTTCATTTTTGGCATTTTTGGGCCAAACAAGGTTCCCTATTTTTTAGGGTTTGCTTTTTCTATTTTTAGAAAGTTTCTATATTTAGAAGGTCTCGAATTCCAAAAATGCACTCAGAAGTTCAAAAAAATCGAAAAATCACTCAGAAAATCAAATAGAAAAATTGAAAAATCATTGAAAAATCTGGAAAAACAAGGTAAAAAGCATGAAAAATCGGTGAAAAGCATGAAAAATCAGACCCAAAAAGCATCAAATTCTGGAAAACCAGTTCAAGATCAATCAGATCTGAGGTTGAAATCACCAAAAATCAGCTCAAAAAAGATGAAATTCATGAAGTAAATGGCTAAGTCTGAAATTCGCCATGAAAGAAGGATGAAGGAAGATGTCTAGAAGCTGGTAAAGTCCGCCCAGCAGCAAAGAAGGGAAGTCTAAGAACTAAGGAAGTCCACCCAGCATCAAAGAGGATGATGCCAAAAGGTTCTAAAGTCCGCCTTGCACATCCTCAAGTTCTCCAAAGTCCGCCATGACTCAAAGGGGAAGTGTCTAGACCCATCCAAAGTCCGCCCTTGCTTGTCCAAAGAACATCTAAAGTCCGCCATCTTGGAGGAAGCATATCCTAGACCCATCCAAAGTCCGCCATCCACAAGAAAGGAAGTGCAAAAAGGTTCTAAAGTCCGCCCATGCATGTCCAAGCGTCCTAGAAAGTCCGCCTAGGCATGTGGAAGAAGAAAAAAAATCAAAATTTTCACTAAGTGTTGGTACCCAGCAAAGAGAATTTCGAAAATTTTGCTAAGTATAAGAGCCTAAAAAGGTGGGAATCAAGATTTTGGCTAAGTGTTGTGATATTTCCAAGAGGCAAAATGTTGAGACAAATGCTAAGATCCTTTGAAGTCCGCCCTAGAAAAGAGGGACGTCCAAGATGCTTGTCCAAGATGCTAATGAAGTCCGCCATACACTTGGAAGGGATTAGCAAGGTGTCAAAGAAGTCCGCCATACTTGTCCAAGGTGCTAAGGAAGTCCGCCTAAACACATGAAGAGGAAAAAGAATGATTTTGCTAAGTGTTGGTGCCTAGTCCAAGGGAAAATTCGAATATTTGCCTAAGTATAGAGGCTAAAAGATGCAAAATGGAGATTTTGGCTAAGTATCATGACATTTTCGAGGAGCTAAGTGCTAAGATTGAAAGGACAAGTGCTAAAGAAATTAGGCTATGGCAAAGAATGAAATGAAGTGTGCCTAGCACAAAGGCGAAGGGGAAATTAAATTGCCTAAGTATGGATGTCTGGAGAAAATGTTATAAAAATTGACAACTTTGGCCAGAGAAAAATGCACAAGGCAGGGAGAAAGGAAGGATCGCCCTTGGCCAGAAGGGATAAAATTTGTCAAGCGTCAAGGAAATTCGCCTAAGAAAGACATCCAGACAAAGACTTTGCCTAGAGAAATTCGTCTGAGCGAGGAAAAATTGACTTTGGCAGAAGAAAATAGGCTCAGTGCAATTAAAAATTCGCCATGGCAAGGAAAAATAAGGATCTGGCATAACATTTATCGACAGAATGGCTAAAATTTTGGCTTGGCTAGACGAAAATTGGAATAAGATTGGAAAATACACTTTTAGCCAAAGAAAATGAAGAGGAGATTGGATAAAAAATAAATGACAAAAGTCTTGAAAGTTTGCAAGTCTCAAAGAGTTCGACTTCTAGAGAGAGTGTATGGCAAATCAGTGAGAATTCCAACTTCTGGAGATTAAAATGGAGAATTAAATATGAAATATGCGCGTGCCAAGATGAAAATTGCAAAGAGAGTATGGAATTCGCTTTGAAATGATAAATTCGACACAAAATTCATCGTGACTTCAGGAGAGAGAGTGTTAAAAAATTTAACTTTGGAGCTAGAATTCAGGAGAGAGAAAATCTGAATTTGTTTATTTTATTTCTTGCAGGTGGATGACGACACGAGGCGAATCTTCAAAGAAGAAGCAATGGCGTGGAATGGTGGCAAGTCTGCTTCAAGCCAAATGGAGTGAAGGAAAAAGGATGGGACAAGCATGAGAAAGTCCAACTTTCCCCAAGCACATCATGTCCAAACCTTTACAAAGTCCGACTTTGCTTGGAGAAGGTATGTCCGAACATCCATAAGATCCGCCAAGTACAATGGCAAACATGATGCAAAGTCCGACCTAGACCAAGAAAAGAAATGTCAAAGTGTTGAGAAAGTTCGCCCTAGTGTAAGAGAAAAGATGGTAAGCACTAGAGAAAGTTCGACTTCTCCCTAGAGATGTTTGTCCAAAGTGGCTTGAAGTCCGACTTAGGCCGAGAGAGAAAACGTCCAAGCTCATGTGAAGTCCGCCCAAGGAGAGGATGAGAAAATTAGCTAAAACTCAAAAAATTGGCTAAGTGTTGATACCTTGGGGAGAAGAATTCACTAAGTGTTGGACAAAAAACAAGTAGGATGAAGAGGAGTAAAGAGGAAATGGATAAAATCCTTGTCTAGAGATGGAATTTGTCAAGCCAAGTTCAGAATTGAAGAAAAATCCACAGGAAAAGTTCATCCAAAACCTTGGCTAAATGTTGAATAGTCCGTGTGAAGGTGGTACAAAATGAACCTGAATAGCCAAAATTTGGCTAAGTCTGGAATTACTTCACAGAGAAAATTCCAATTTCCTCTATCATGGCGAAAGCACAGGGCATTCTTCTCCAAATTCAAGACACTTAAAAGAATGTTCAAACATCTTGAAAGGATTTCATCTCCTGAAGAATTAAAAACAAGCTCCCGATCAGAATCAGATGGTGACAAGAAGAGTGTTCCAAACACATCTCAATACTTAGACAATTTCTCGGCACAAATTGGAGAATTCAGAGAGGAAATCTAAAGGAATAACATCAACCCAGTTCGAGCAAGAGGAATTTCAAAGCAACCAACTTCAAGTCTAGACACCTGCTCCAAGGGGAGACTTCCAGATCTCAAAGATTCCAGTACAGGTAAGAAGAAGAAATCAAAGTCTCAAAAGGAATCCAAGATCAAAGCTAGGAAGGAACAAGCACAACGGACAGAGTCATCGGCAGGGAAAATATTCTAAGGCAAGCACGTGGAAGAAAAACGAAACAACCAAGGAAGACATCTAGCACGCTAAGGTGGCGCCTCGTCATCTTCCAACCAATCTAAGTCTTCCAAATCAACATACAACAACTTTCTATTTTATTGTTGGTTTATATTTAGCAAAAGGACAAGTGTCCTCAAATGAAATTTTCTCATTGGTCGAAAGTGACAAACCCTAATTAGGGTTTTATTTTGTAATCTCGGCCGTTGATTTGAAATTAATCTTGGCCATTGAATTGTAATTGGGGAGCCTATAAATTGAGCTCGCTCCCTCATTTGTAATGTGTGGAGATAGGATATGAGATTGTTGCATTGAGACTATTTTGAATAATAAAAGCTCTTGAGCATGATCTGCCTTGAATAACTTCTTATTATCAAATAGTAAGCGAGGTTGCATATCTTCTTCCGCCATAGATTAAAGTTAGAATTAGATTAAGTAGAATTTGCTTTGAAAGTTGGTTAATTGAACGAGAGATTGATCGTATTGATTCAATGGTGAAGTGTAGCTCATACTTTCTTCGAATGGATGATTTGAATTCGATGCGTAAAGTTAGCCTGAGCTCTTAATTGTGGAAACTTAACTTCAGCCTCATTCGAGGTTTGAAAATTATTCTCACAACCCTTGAAGATTGCACCCATTTTGCGTATGTTGTCCTGCAGGAGGCGAAACAAAGTGTGGTTTATTCCCTTCACCGAGTCTTTACTGTCTCTTGAGTTCTTAGGCATAGACTAGATTCTCCTGAACCCTTATCCTTTTTGCTATTTTTTTTGAGATCCACATTGAAAGTCCTAATCGAGAGCCTTTAATGATAAATTCCCTAAGTCTTGAACTTGTGAAGATTTTCTTACGTAAGTCCCCTTGTTTATTACCGGCATATCACAACGGCCATTGAGCTTATCCACACGTCGAGACCCAACAAAAGAAACCTTGGAATCGCCATATGATCTTCTCGCAATCTTAGCATACGCGGTGGTTTTTCAAGAGAGGATAGAGTGTCTTTGGACATTTTATTCTGTGTGTTCGGTGGATGATAAAACGTACACCAACATAGAATTGGCGCTAGAAGGAGGGCCAATCGAAAAGAAATCTTTGCTGCATCACCTTTGTTTATGCTTGCCTCTCCTCCTAGGCACCAACATAGAATTGGGGCTAGAAGGAGGGCTGGACATTAAGTTGTTTATTTTCACAAGTGGAGGAATTCAGCTGGAAGAGGCTAGTATGAGCTTTGAAATGCCAGATTAGAGATATGTTAGATCTCTTTTATGTCGGAAAATCCCAGAAAAGTAAAAAGTTGAAAAGATTCTAGAAAAAAAGAAAAAGAGAGGGAAATCAAAAATTGGAAAATCCAAACGCAAATTTCTCAATGAATGGGCATCCATTCCATATTTCTTGCTCTCAAGACAGTCTTGTGGATATTGCTCAGATCCAAGAAAAATTGAATGCACAATTGCACCCCAGGAATTTGTCCAAGTTTGCTTTGTTAGGAAGATGCCGGATTCATGAAACGACCAAACATGATGAAATGAATTGCTTGACATTCTTGTCAAGGATAGAACTTGTTCTCCAAGGGAAAATTTTCTTTTGGGATGTTCCCAAGCCAGGCGTGTTGGATATAGAACCTGATGATTATAGCATTCCAGAAGTTAGGTATAAGGCCTTCACAAGGTACATACTTAGAATCGAAAATTAGATAAAACTGGGTAATGTTCAATTGAATGGTGTTATGCTCCCTCGTTGGTGTCGGATTCACAATGCACCTCATCCAGAGTTCACTTGCGCATCATGTGAAGAGGCTATCCACCATGCCAGATGTCACCTCGGATTACCACAGCTACCATATGGATGTTTCAAGGACAAAGGATGGATTGAATATGTTACGCGGGTATTTTTAGCACCAAATGAAGCAGACACCACAATGCCATCTAATAGCATGGAGAATAAGTTACAACAGGATAATGTGATAGAGCTCAGGGATCAAGTGGGTGAAGATATTCCAAGTATCGTAATGCCAGAGGAGGTTGTTGGAGTAAAGATCAAAGAAGCAATGGAATACATTCAAGCAAGAGGAACCACCCAATGCAACCGTCAGCATACTGAGGTGAATGAATATATAAGATTGCAAGTTATTGAAAATCATCAAGAACCAGAAATGGAGGACCTAGCTCAAAGTGGAAATGGCGTGAGAAATTTCCAACGTTCATTCATCCAAGAAGGAGAACATGAAGAAAGAAGCGATTCCAGCGCACTTCAAGAAGGAATGGTCCTTGATGAAAAAGTTCATTCATGCATGAACAAGATGGAAGAAATGACAAGCGGCTTGCGTCAAGATGATATGTTCGACGATCAATGGGCTACCAGGATGGAAGCAGAATATGAAATACATTTTGCGTTGGCACTTGATCCATTGTTCACAGTCATGGAGGAATTGCTTGATGAAATTGAAGCAAATGGAAGGCTACTTGATAAACAAGCAATTGTGACAGAGATAGAGAATGAAGAACAATTCAGGTTGGGGCTTGATCCATGGCTAGGAATTCAAAAGAAGCCAGTGCATGAAACACTCCAAATTCCCAAATTCCATTTTTATTCCAATTCCCACCACACTCCGCCCAGCTTGGAACTCCATGATTCAGACGCAAGTGGTATGGTTCACCATCAACTTCGACCTCCTGATGAAGCAATAGATGATGAGCAAGAATTCATGTCTGCAAATGAAGACCACCAGGTTGTATCTTTCCCTACTGTTGACTACAAGGAATATCATTTTGATTATGGAGATTCAGGAAAGATAACTTGTTTATGGATTAATCATGGTCCGAGTGAGTTGCCCCAGTTACTAATCTTTCCTGAAGTTTTGCTTGAGTTTCAGATTTGTCCATTGAAAGAATATTTTTCTGAGTTTAAAGATAAGTTTGCAAAACTTTGCACTGTGACCGCTGCTTTGTTGTTACTACACATCCTGAGAAATCATGTTAGGAGTTGTATATACTTAGGTCATTTGACTATTTCTTGCTTAAAGTTTTTTGTTTTTGTTTAGATTAGTTGCTTTGCTTTCTTAGTTTAGTTTGCTTGCCCGTTTTGTTCTGCTTTCAATAAAGGGGCTCCCATTTGTGAAGGGCGTTGTATCTTAAGAACTCTAGCGTCTGTGCTAAATTATGTTCAGTCTATTTCTTGGATTAATATTTGTGGAGGATCTATGAATCCTAGATTAATTGTCTCTAAAGTATTTTAAGGTTGAGGTTAGTACTTGACTGGAAAAGGAAGCCATCTATTGTGTCTTGACACTGAGTCTTACAGTTATTATATCTTACACACTTAAAGAATTCTCCGAGTCATTATGGTCTCCTAGGCTAAGTCATTGGCTAGAAGGTAATCAAAAGTCTTGCTTTAGCGCCACTATAATGCTCAAGCCCAGGTGAGCTTCACTGCTTACAGGCCAAAGTGTGGAAATATATGAAAAGAAAAGAATATCAAAATGAATCAAAAGAAAAGAATGAAAAATCAAAACACTTGGCTTTTGGGTGTGCGGACATCTCTACAGGTGTACCAAAGAATCAAAACAAGAAAAAAATTAAATCACTGGAAGTAGAGCAATCTCCGTGAGATTATAGCAGATAACCTCGCCGGGGCTATAGACGCTCGCTGGTAGCGAGGCTCTATCCAAGGATGCTTTTGGAGTTAAGACAAAATGCACTAGAAAGCCATGATGGAACCAAAGAGTCATAGTGGTCTTAAGAGACAGGAATAAACCCATGTGCACACACTTGTAACTGCAGGATGAAAGGTCTTGATACAGTTTAGGATTTCTCTTCCCTTTTGAGTACTCTTCTTAGTCAAGGGGTAAGTTAGTAAGAATTAATCTAAGATTCCGGGTTTGAAGTAAACTCGATCTTTGAAATGTTCAGGAACATTTATTCAGGTTGGCGCTAGATGTTGTGACCATTTCACACATCGCCCCATTGCAAATGGGGGCCCCCTGTTTTCGCTTTTTGCCTCGGTGTTGCAACTGCTTATCACTTGTCTTTTTACAATGAGGTCATCATTTTGAGGGTTCCAAGTCAGTCTTTTGAGAATCATCCAAGCCAAGTCAAGAATCCACGCTTGAATCAGTGTGTCGACGTCATGGAAGTGCTCAGAAGGCCCAGGAAACGAAGATCGCCTGTGAATTCGGCCAATTCTGAGACTTCCTACTTTTTAGGAAATTTTGCTTTTTTCGCTTTTCATTTTTGGCATTTTTGGGCCAAACAAGGTTCCCTATTTTTTAGGGTTTGCTTTTTCTATTTTTAGAAAATTTCTATTTTTAGAAAGTTTCTATATTTAGAAGGTCTCGAATTCCAAAAATGCACTCAGAAGTTCAAAAAAATCGAAAAATCACTCAGAAAATCAAATAGAAAAATAGAAAAATCATTGAAAAATCTGGAAAAACAAGGTAAAAAGCATGAAAAATCGGTGAAAAGCATGAAAAATCAGACCCAAAAAGCATCAAATTCTGGAAAACCAGTTCAAGATCAATCAGATCTGAATGAGGGAAGCAAAAGCAGAAGTGGAATTGGCGATGACGAGGGAAAGCAAAACACCTCTAGAGAACCCAGGCATCTCTCGACGGTTGGAAGTGAAAACCAACATCGTACGATAGGTACTGCAGACCACCGTACCGTCGAAGGTGACCAATCTTCTCCAGACTTTTTTGCAGTTGAGACTAGTGATCACAAATGTCGTCGAGGATGGAAAGCAACCACAATCGGAGGTCCGAAGGAAAGAATTGGTACCAGAACCGCCACCATACGGTGAACAAACCATCGACCCAGTATTGTTGACCAAAAACGTCGGGAAGATGCCAGTTGTCATACAGATGGAGATCGGAGGAAACATTTTGACAAATACTATTGTGGATGGAGGATCGAGAGTCAATGTACTACTCGAAGACACATGGAAGAGTCTCGGAAAGCCAATACTTTGGCCACCGACATTCCAACTTGTGGGTGCCGATCAACATGACATTAAACCGTTGGGAACACTGATGGCGCAAGAGGTGACAATCAGGACACAACCGTTACTGCTAGGAGTTAGGTGTCCAATCTCCAAGGAGAAATCGAGCCAGAAACAGTAGCAACAGAAGGCACTATTCCCAATGCTGCAGGCAAGAAGAAGTACGACCCCTCTAGGAGGTCGACTTGACTTTAAAAATCCAAACTTCAATGAAAAAATCTAAAACTTCTCACAACTGGTCGCCCTTCATAGTCAATTAGGATGAGCAAATACCTAGAACAAGAATAAAATCCATGACGAAGCTATCAGTGAAAACTTGCTTCAGCTATGTATAAACCAGCAGTTAGATAACAGACTATACAACGAGAACTTGTCCAAAAACATCAGAATTGAAGCTCTATCTGCACCTCTGTGTGAAGTACAGTCTCAAATGACCACCTAGGAAGCCATAGTTTCAGGCCCAAAGGATGGATTGATTTTGCTAAGCTCCCCCTTAGCTAGGTTCTGGATTCAATCCAACAACATAACTTTACTTTCAAAATCCAACATATTCAACTCTCTACAAAGCACCAATATATAAGCTTCAGTTGGGCAAATGAATCAACTGTAACTCCCACAAAGAAAGCTCTTCATCTTCCACAAGGGGACGCCCATCTCCTCAAAGCTCTTTTTAAAAATAATATTTAAATACTTTATTATCACCTCCCTAGGCATCCACTTTAAAATTGCAACAATAAAACATTTAAATAAACATTAAATGCTCAAGTGGTTGAACCTTTAATGTCCCCATCTGTAAAATGAATTGAAGTCATTAAGCCTAGGCATGGGGTACACAACTTCAAAACATAAAATTGACTAAGTATGGAACTCAGTCCAAGGAGGTAGCCACTGAGCAAGCCCAAACTGCACTGATAAATTGCTAAAAATAGCAAACTGACATTAGTCGAGTTGAACCAAGCTGATGATGATGCCACTGCCACAAATAGTCTTGCTAAAAATAGCAGATGCCAAAAATAGTAAGTTCACTTCAAACTCAACAGAAAGCCAAACTGATCAGCCACACTGAACTGCAAATGATGAGCTATTGCTAGAGTGATACTACTATAATTATACTTACCAAAAATAACACACTGCTATAAAAAGTAAGTTTGCAAAACCTCATTTGTACGCCAACTGAGCAGTATCATGATTTACTATAAATAGTAAGTGTTTCCAAATATCTTCTGAGCATAAACTGGGCAGCCATTCTGACACTATAAATAGTAAGTGCCCAGAAAGGTTGTTAGATTTAGATGCATGTCACACCACCTCGGAGGTCATTGAAAACCCATAAAAACTCAAAAACCTTTCCTGCATGCAAGATATCAGTCAAAATTGCATGTCATTATCTTAACATGTATGTTACCTCATCCTAAAGCTGTCCAAAAACCCAGAAAGCTCCACTAGACATGCGTCAAAAACTCACACATGTAAACCTTTGAAAATGCATCTGAAAACGGAAACCCTAATTTCTGCTTCTGCTTAGCCTAAGGATTTCCGGGAATAGGCTAAATCCAATTGAAGAGCGTGGGGCTAAATTGGGGACATTTCACACTGCTAAAAATAACACTTACTAAAAATAGTAAGTGTGTCCAAATGCATTTTAACCATATTTTGAGTAGCCATCGCAACTTACTAAAAATAAGTCCGGAAAAGTCCTCTAATTCAGTTGCAGGTCACACCACTACAAAGCTCTTTGAAAACCCAGAAGGAATCCATAATCAAAACTATAAAACTCCCACATGCAAGCCACCAAAACTGCCAAACATCGTCCTAGAAAATAGGAGACCCTAATTTCTGCTTCCGACTGGCCTACGGTCCTCTAGGATAGGCTAATGGTCAACTGCATTGATCATTGTTGAGAAGGGGACATTACAAAAGCCCATTGTATTATTATGTTGGAAACAATTTGTGTAAGACTTATCATTCTTACTGTTTGACCATACCTCCATAGTTGTTGACTCAGTAAACTTCAAATCAGCAGATTGTTCATTCCCAACATTACCATGAACATCTATGCATTCTACTTCATTAATAGATGTGCTTGAAGAACTAGCTCCATTCTCATTCTTAAATGCATCATAGCTATTATAAACAACTTCCACCACTTGTATCCCTCTCCCAAGGTCCTCTTCAATGACTGTTTGCTCTTCCTCAAGCCCATTTTCCCTCTTACCTGTACATTGGTGATTAGGGTCCCACGGGCCTTTGCACGAGAGGCAAAGATTTTGTCTTCTAAGATCATTTTTACTGACTTCCCTTTTTCCTGTGCTGGTATACTTCTTTACCTTAGTATCCGCTTCCTTCTCTTTAGCAACAAGGGAATCTAGCATTTCGGGATGCTCTAACAACTTCGTTAAATTCCTATCATAATCTTGAAAAGTTTGCATTAATTCTGTTAAAAGCTCCTACATAAACTTCATCTTTTCCCAACCAATAAACAGTTGCAACTAAGGGAAAACTGAAAACTGACCTGAAACTTCTTCAATCAAAATGTGTTTCCAAACTCATAGGTTGGCAGGATGCACAACTTTGATACCACTGTAAAATCCCCTCATGTTTTTGCATGAAATTTTAAAACGATTTGCATAGTTTGACATATGTAAGCATTTTGTCAAACAAATAATTTGCAAACTGAACTAAATATTGGCAATGGATAACTTCATTCATTAAACTATTTCAGTTTATGAGTTTAACAATTACAATTGAACAAGGTATTGAATCCACAACATTGAGATTTTTGAGTAAGGAAGTTGCAGCAAAATACACACATAGAAATGCAAACTCAGATTACATAAAATACACACATAGAAATGCAAACTCAGATTACATAAAATACCCGTGATATCAAGTCTCCAGTATAATGGTTACTACTGCAGTTATTCCACGATTGCTGGAGCTAGAAGGCAATGGTGTACATTGGTGCTCGGGTTATATTGATGCTCTTACTGGTGCATACAACCTACAACTCTAGTGATGTCCGAAACAACCATGATAACTTTTAATACTTCCAGCACTGGAGTCTTCTACAGCCTCACAGCCTTCCAACATAGTCACACCCTCCTATCTCAGAGGTGCAACCTTAGAAATTGCTGCCACATCCACTTTAGCTATGCAAACCCATGCCAATCTTTAAGCAACAATGAATGCAAGAAGTGCGACCAGCTTGAGTCGCCTTGAATGGCAGAAATATGATAGAAATAATAGATAGCAGGTTCGTGTTAACTTGCAGACCAAATGCAACCCTCCAATATTGGTATTTTTCCCTTCTCTATGCATAGATGAAAGCCACACAGTGGTAATAACAGTTATAAACTTCAAAAAACACCCACGTTTATACCCAGTATGAGGTTAAGTATTCATGCCCATCTCAACCCTACAATATGCAACACAATATGAGTATAGAGAAATGCCACAACCAGCTTAAAGTGCTCTAAATATGGCAACCAGAATTGACTTAGCAACAGACCACAACTGAAAGATAAACTCAGCCTTCAATATTCCAGGGATGTTAATCGTTTATCTCCAAATTTGTCTTCGAACGAGACCCACAAATTTGCCAGTATCGTGCAACATTAGTAAAAATTATTAAAATAAAGCCATTAATATACTAATTTTGTGGAAAATGTTGGAATGCATCAAAATCGGAAACTAACTTCATTGGAGTGATCTTGATGAAGAATAATGATAAATGGAGTCGGCCAAGTGACTTTCTAGAAATAAACGTCGTCTACAAGATTCTTGGAGAGCACACTAGAAGCTAGAAATCACCTCAAAAAGTGGCATTTGAGTCCTCCCAACCACTTGAGCTCATTGGAATCATTAGATTAATGCTTTGATCATGCTGACACAAACCCAGAAAGTTAGCTCCAATTGCAATGCAAGAGAACCTGAAAATGGGGACATTACACAATATGCTCTGTCATCTTGACCATTTGCTACCTAGATTGTCTCACATGTCTTGCAATGTCGTACAAGGTTCTTCGACCCATTTCTTGTGAACCTCGGGAGTTTCTGCCTCTCCACATTCGGACTTGTCGAAGGAGTCACCATCTTACCTATTTGATGCACCTTCTATGATGATAACCTGTTTAGAGAGTTTTTCTTTGTATGTTTTGCTGCGTTCCCCGCACTCTCAGACATGCCGCAATCCTCTACTTGTCCCTCTTCAGCGTTCGTCACCCTCGGGTTGCCTTTTGGGTCCTTTCGGTGCTCCCTTTGCCCTTATCCTGGTGTTTTCAGCTCCGATCTTCCAATGTTTGATTCTTTAGTCATTGTCCAATGTTCAATTTGGCATATGGTCTTTGCCAGATCGTCGGTAGGTTCTCCCTCACCTTCCCCTTTGACTGATTTCAATGGTACACATGGTTCTCCATTGGCAAGGTTGGCAGTCTCTTCCTTGGCTTCCCTTTCGCTCGACAATAAACCTTCTTTGTCACTTGGGCACACTTCATCTGTCATTGATGGTTTGTATGGTTCTTTGGCAATGTTCTCTTCTTCACTTTCCTCTATGTTCGAAGTTGATGCTACGTACCATTCTTAATTCATCTTCACTATTGTCATCCGATCTTCCATCTTCCTTTGTTTTTCTTTTATTGTGCAAGGACATTTTATCTTCACTTTCTATGTCCATTCCCTGATTGTAGGCTTGGGCGTATGATGATAGAGGCACTACTTTCATTTTCTTCCTCAGCGAGGGAATTAATCCTTCGATGAACCATCTTTTCTTTAGTCCATCGTCTGGATGGATTTCTAATTTCACCAGTAACTCCTTTAGACTACAATTATAAGCTAGTATATTTTCATGTTTTCCTTGCTTCATGTTGTATATCTCTGGTGTGATTTTGTTGTCGTCTCTCAAAAGTTTGAATTCTTCCTAGAATGCTCTTTTTAATGCATCCCATGTGGCTTTGTGCGCTACATCTAATTTTGTATACCAATCAATCGCTATGCCTCTGAGAGTCACTGAAAATTCTCTCAACCAATATGGTCTTTCATCTTGACCATTTGCTACCCAAATTGGCTCACATGTCTTGCAATGTCATACAAGGTTCTCCGACCCATTTCCTATGAACCTCGTGAGTTTCTGCCTCTCCACATTCGGACTTGCTGGAGGAGCCACTATCTTACCTATTCAATGCACCTTTTGTGACGATAACTTGTTTGGAGAGTTTTGATTTGTATGTTCCGATATTTTCCCTACACTCTTGGACATGCCCCAATCATCTACTCGTGACTCTTCAGTGTTTGTCACCCTCGGGCTACCTTTTGGGTCCTTTCGGTGCTCCCTTTATCCTTGTCTTGGTGTTTTTGGCTCCGATCTTCCGACGCCTGATTCTTTAGTCAGTGTACAGTGTTTGATCTAGCATATGGTCTCTGTTAGACTATTTGTAGGTTCTCCCTCACCTTCCCTTTCATCTGATTTTAATGGTATGCACGGTTCTTTGTCAGCAAGGTTTGTAATTTCTTCCTCGCCTTCTCTTTTGCTCGACAATAAACATTCTTCGTAACTCGAGGATGCTTCTTCATCTGTCGATGATAGTTTATACAGTTCTCTAATAGTGTTCTCTTCTTCACTTTCCTCTTTGTTGAATGTTGATGGTACGTACTATTCGTAATTCATTGTCAATATTGCCATCGGATCTTTCATCTTTCTTTGTTTTTCTTTTGTTGTGCGAGGACATTTTATCTTCACTTTCTATGTCCATTGCTCGATTTTAGGCTTTGATGTATGATGACAGAGGCACTACTTTCATTTTCTTCCTTAATGAAGGAATCAATTCTTCAATCAACCATCTTTTCTTTAGTCCATCAGTTGGCAGGACTTCTAATTTCACCAGTAACTCCTTTAGCCTACGATTATAGGCTCGTACATTTTCATGATTTCCCTAGTTCGTGTTGTATATCTTTGCTACGATTTTGTTGTCGTCTCTCAAAAGTTTGAGTTCTTCTTGGAATGCTCTTTTTAATGCATCCCATGTGGCTTTGTGCACTACGTCTAATTTTGTATACCAATCAATCGCTATGCCTCTGAGAGTCATTGGAAGTGCTCTTAGCCAATATGCTTTGTATATCTTTGCTACGATTTTGTTGTCATCTCTCAAAAGTTTGAGTTCTTCTTGGAATGCTCTTTTTGATGCTTTGTCATCTTGACCATTTGCTACTTAGATTGCTTTAGATATCTTGCAATGTCATACAAGGTTCTCCGACCCATTTCCTGTTAACCTTGGGAGTTTCTGCCTCTCCACATTCAGACACGTCGGAGGAGTCACCATCTTACCTATTTGATGCACCTTTTGTGACGATAACCTGATTGGAGAGTTTTGATTTGTATGTTCTGGTGCATTCCTTGAACTCTTAGACTTGTTGCAATCCTCTACTCGTCCCTCTTTAGCGTTCATGACCCTCGGGCTGCCTTTTGGGTCCTTTTGGTGCTCCCTTTATGCTTGTCCCTGTCTTTTTGGCTCTGATCTTCTAATGTTTGATTCTTCAATCAGTGTCCAGTGTTCAATTTGGCATATGGTCTCTATTAGATCGTCGGTAGGTTCTCCCTCACCTTCCCCTTCTGCTGCTTTTAATGGTACACACGGTTTTCTATTGGCAAGGTTGGAAGTTTCTTCCTTGCCTTCCCTTTTGCTTGACGGTAAACCTTCGTCACTCGATGATGCTTCTTCATCTATTGATGATGGTTTGTATGGTTCTCTAGCAGTGATCTCTTCTTCACTTCCTCTTTGTCTGACGTTGATGGTACAAACGGTTCTTTGTTTTGGTTGCCGAGATTGGTGTATGTTTCATCGAGAAGTGGTAGTTGTCAGACCATCTCTACCCATTCTTCGTTCATACATTCTCTTGTCCTGACGATTCTCTCTCTCCCAGCTATGGCTTTTGCTTACGGTTCAACTTCTACTCTCGGTTGGACTTGGGTTTTCGCTTAGAAACCCTTCTCCTTCTTCGACTTCACCCCTCAGTAGTCTCCTTCATTCTCTTTGTTCGATGATCCTTAAAGATCGCCTAATCTCTTGATCTTGACCACGTTGTGGTCCCTTCTCGCTTTTATTGGGGTCTAAGGGCATGAATCTCTGAAATCTGACCCGATTTCTTTAAGGCAAGGGCACCAAATGTTTGCTGCTCTATTTGATAAATTAAATACATGAATTAATAACAAAGACGACAATGCATGCATAAAATATATCTTTATTCGCTCATGAAATTATTACAGAAGGCGAGAGATGGGCAGCCAAGGATTAGAGTTGATCCAACTAGATCATACCACTCTCCTTGATGATACGTAATGTTATTTAAAGGACCCGACGATTGCCAAGAAGAACACAACCGTCAACCAACTGACGCTTATAACTTACCCACAACTGACAACCAATTAATACATAATCGGGTAACCAATATTACCGAAGCATAATAAGAGACATTGTACACTGACAACATACACACAAAGAGTAGTGTAAGTGCAAAAACTAATGCCTTTCACTCTTCATTAGCACGGGTCAAATAAATTTTCAAGGATGGGGGTTGTTCTGGCTGGATAAGCACATGCAAAAAGCTAGTTGGAAACATAGAAATACTTACAAGGGCTAAGGTCATTAGGATGCCTTGCTAACCATTTAGCACATGAAATCTAAGATCTGGTATTGCATGCGGCAGGGGAGGCTTCCTTTAGGCACATGATATAACATATCCAAACTTTCCTTGGAGTTACTCTTCCTAAATCATGCCGCATAGTCACATCCTATAATTAGAAATCAATTTCAGTCTCTAAGCTCACATACTTTAATTTATCATAGTTGACAAATATATGTGGTGCAGGCTGGTTTGGGAGGTGATGATTCACTAAGAGTGGTATTTGAGCATCATGGGATGCAGCTTGATTTGTGTGTATAAGTTTGAGTGCCTTTCAAAAGGCATCTCTTTCCTTTTCTTCAAGATATGGCTAAAATAACTCGTCAGTTTATGCAGTTCAAATTATATGAGAGAGTAAAAGACATGGTAGCAAGGCAGTCAGCACACTGCATTGAATGTGGTATATATCCATTTGGCATCTGCAGGGCATGGGCATTGAATAATATTTATTGCTTCTTCTCAAAATCAGTACAAGGGGGAATAAGACCCAAATTTTTTTAGCAAATCACAAGGATAAATCATGTTTTTGCTATTATTTGTTAAAAAATGGGCATTTTCACCACTTACAACATTATAAGTAAAACAAGGATAGAGAATAACAGTTTTTCATTTTTTGAAATGTACATTAGATAAATTGCAAGTTAGAGAAAGCTGATTCCTATAGTTACCCTGCCTACATCTATGGTAGGAACTAATAAGATAATCTACATCGTGAAGTTGTTCATGATAGTGGACCTATAAGAGTGGTGAAGCTTATAATAATGTACAAGAGTGGTTCTAATGGAAAATTGTGATGCTCTAACATGAATACGAGACTCTTTGATACCTGCCAAAAAATAACCATGAGAGTCAGTTTAGCTACACCTTCAACTTAATGCTCTGTTCTACAGTTCTCTAAGTTCGGTTGGCCAGTCTAATTTGTATTACAATAGGATTCTTAATTTTGATTAACTTGTTTGATAGCTCTAGTTTTCAACAGTTTTTTGCTAAGACATTCTTTTTTCAGATGCAGCTTTAAATACATCTCTGTGGAGTTCTGTGATTATTTGAATTCATCAAATCGCTGATGCATGATCATAGTCTTTGTGATTGAGTTTGTGTTCAAATTCAGCAGAGATAAAATTCAAAATACTTTGCTAGTTTGAAAATGCAGGCTATAAAACTCATGAGTAAGCTCAAAATTTGAATGGATGAACCAAACATCATTCTATCATTTCAAAATTTAAATAGTAAACAAATGTGACATACAAACTTGTAATCTTGTGCATCTTGTTAATTCAAGTCAAGTTTTTTTTTTCCTTCTTGATTGGACAATGTTGACTAGGTGCTAGGATTTTTAATCATTTCTCTTGCTTTGGGTTCTTGTTTTTTAACAGTCTAATAAATTGAAAGCATTTCTGTATTTATTGTTTCTTATTTGCAGACTTTATAAAAATATTTTTATCATAACTAACCCTTGAACTGGTACACTTTTTTAATATTGTATTAAATCATTTATAAAATCATTCTCTTTTTAAATTTATAATGTCATTAGTCAGTGAGGTCGTTATAATAGATCTTATCAATTGATTCTTTTATCAGAAATGACTCAATTTTTTTTAGTGTAGTTATCTGAAAATATGATTACCTTTTGGAATTTGTTGGCTTAATTAGTTTCTTATTTATATTTCAGATATAAAAGAGATGCTTGGCTAGAAAAGATAACACAAAGCTACAATGTCATTGCTGTTAGTGGTTCACATGGTACTTATCACCACTTTGCCCCCTTAGCAATTTTTTATATTTTTTTCTTATGTTCTTTAATGCTTCCATCAGAATATGATACTTGCTTCAGAGGTATCCTCTAAGCTTGTTTCACTTTACTTACCTTGTTTATTATTTGAATCAAAAGAAATAAAAACTTTCTATAGAATAGGGGGTAATAGGGTATAGAATGTCTGATAATCTAGGATCCTGCTTGAGGTTATCCCATTCTTGAGGCTCACGGGTGGTAGATTAGTTAATGCATTGGAGCACTAGTATCTATCAGTGCAAATGAGACAAAAACCACATATTGGTTGGACTGACTTCTAAGGAGAAATATGTATTATTATTTATTTCTTGATGATGATGAACAACTAATGAGAAGTTAACGCGAGTATAAATATATTTGCATACATTAAGATAAATCATAATGGAAAGTGCAATGCAGCTTTAATTGAAGAGATTTTACGTTGAAAAGGAATCTAAAATATTCAGAAAGTGAAAGAGATTTTAAAATCCAAAAGTTCTCAAGAAGCACTGACACCAAAGATGATAAATGTACGAATGAGAATGGAGAGAGAGCTCTTTGGAACTGTGCGCTGTTATCATATTGTATATTTGCACAAAAGAAAAACAAGCATATCTTTTATAAAGGAATGGTGTACTTTGCATCTTTGGGGTCCCTATTTTAATCTGGTCTAGGAATGGTTATGTGCAGACCTCTATGGTCAACTGATGTACTTACTGGATTCCCTTCTATATGCACCTAATTGGTTAATACATCCAATGTTCTCCACCACATTTCTATTGAGATCTTTTTGTGAGTCAGGTCTCAACATTTCAGACACCATGTACATTACCCTGAGGATTAATGAAGAATGTTACTGTTCTTCTGATATCAAGTCATGATAGTTTCTATATATGATGGTAAATATTTTTTGGTAGAGTATTTACTTGTGTATATGGAAAATTATGACGGTTTCTGATTAAAATCTTTCCGTATAAGATTGTATATCTACATTTCTAGCACAGTTGTGTTATCCTTGCCACCAGCGTGAAGTGCTATCCCCCTTATAGTCATTATTGCTTGGCAGTCATAATTTGATGGAAAATTTGAAAATCAAAATTGGAGGAAAAGAATTAATGGAAAATGGAGAAAAATCATTATTGCTTTGAGAAGCTGAGCAAAAACAAGTAAAAATTAATGAAGAAATATTGGATTAGCTTGGTATTTCAATTATCTTGATTACTTCTGCATATTTGGATTCCTTTCAAAAAAAATGCAATTT
Organism: Sequoia sempervirens; assembly: GCA_007258455.2. Taxonomy (NCBI): domain Eukaryota; kingdom Viridiplantae; phylum Streptophyta; class Pinopsida; order Cupressales; family Cupressaceae; genus Sequoia; species Sequoia sempervirens. The sequence goes on along the minus strand of VDFB02338230.1, from coordinate 32,451 downwards.
CAGAAAAGCACCTTGTTTTGAGTCCATATGAAAAAGTTATGGCTTCCAGAACAAGGATGAAAAGGTTGTCTGAAATGGTGAATTTGTCCTCCACAAAGTGGGGAAGACTTTTTCTCCCCAGTGAATTCATTATGACTGCAGCAAAAAATCTTTCTCCTCTTTGCAAAAACCAGTGATTTTGTCATGCGACAGTTTGGCATCCTGTGGCTTTCCAAATTCTCATTTTTTTTGACTTCTAGAGACTATTGGACTTCTGTTTGGGCTTGTAAAGCATAAATAAATACTGTGAATGCATTCTAGAGTAGATTGAGAGTATGTAATCGGGATGTTAATTAGTTGAGTGTAATTCTGAGTTCCAAGTTGACTGTCATAAGCAAGTAAGCAGAACAATTGAATTAGGAGAGTTAAATAGAGGCCTTCGAAGTCTGAATCGGAGATTGACTCATGCTTGTTGTAAGCTCAAAAGGCTTAGAACTATTGCCATATTGGGGCGATTCTAAGTGAGACATTGCCTACATTTAGCCAGAATTTTTACCTGAACTGGGTTTCTCTAGGGTCAATTGGTGTTGCTCTTATTAGGTGTTTATTCCTCTATTTTACCTGAAATTTTGAAAGATTCCTTACTCAATCTGATCTGAATTTTCTGATTTTGGTTTTTCTTGAAGTCTTTGACCAGCATATAGAATGAGTTTGGTTTTGTTTGTGTTTTGTGTTTTGTGTTTTTTTTTTTCTGATTTTTTTGTGTTTTCTGAGTTTTATGCGAATTATAGAACATGTACAATGCTGATAAAGGAAAAATAACATAACATACAATGATTCTATTAACTAAAAGACTGAAATTACATAGATAAGGTCCAACTGCCACATAACCATTCATCGAAAGGCCATGAAATGACTTTTTACAAGGCTGCAAAAGAAATCTCAGGTGTGATATAACCCTGTAACAGCAATTTCGAACTCACCCGTCTCTAAAAATGACTACCCAATTTGTTTCCAAGTATGAGAGGAGCCGAGCCATTGCTGTATGTAAATTCTTAGCTTCAAATCTTCAAAATCTTCACTTAACTCTTAGGGCTTGAAGCCCAAATGCCAAATAAAGGTGCGGATGCCTGTGCAATTGCTGAAAAATGGTAGAAATGTCCTCTAAAAGGACTGATCTGCAACCTGATGCAAATTTCTGTCCTCAAAATGGATTGATCTGCAATTATAACCCCAAATAATGCTGCCAATTCCACACTGAAGTTGGATAATGTTGAATCCTATCACTAGAAGAAATGGGTTTTTGTCCAAATCTCTAATTACTCCCAAAAGTTTGCATTCTTGGAAGCTCCAAGCTCTTCAAATCCTCGAGTCTGCTGCTGCTTTCAAATTGAAGTCATAAGAATGAATCTAAAATAGACAAAAGTGCCTTTTGAACTTCTCCAAGAGGGGTCGACCCTTTTTGGGGTTACTATTTGGCATAAAAATTCATAAAATAACATTGAGGGTCTAATTTTACATTGTGAAGTTGGCCCCCTTTTTAAAACAATTTAAGTTCTAGGATGGGGGGGTGCACTTTTCACTATTCACTTTTTAATTTGCTATTACTATTCACCTTTCACTATTCCATTAAAGCCAACTTTATTATTTCCAATTTATCCCTGGCTTAATCAATTGAACTCGACTTTGAAAGGCTCGAACAGGTCTCGGCAGGGTTCCACAACCTCTAAATGGGTCCCCTATCCATATTGTTGACCTACGGGAACCCTCGTAATAGGTCAACCTCTGTATCAAATCTGAACGCCTAAGGAAGGGACATTACAGTCCTCCCTTCCTGGGATTGCTTGCCCCCAAATAACTACAAAGCTAGATGCTGAAGTATTATCTCTCCTTCCCACGTAGCATCCTCCAACAACAAGTCCTTCCATCGCACCAAATATTCTTTGATAACTCTATTCCTCAACCTCCTCTACTTCATATCAAGAATCTCTGCAAGAATCAGTATCAACCGACGCTCCTTATCCAAGGGAGGCAAATCTGGTGATGAAGTTACATGCTGCCCCAAAGCCTTCTTCAAACGAGACACATGAAAAAAATTATGTATCTTGCTCTCCGAAGGTAACTCAAGCTCGTAAGCAACCTCTCCAATCCTCCAGAGGACTTTGTATGGTCCATAAAATCTCGGCTTGAGCTTTTCAGCCCCACTCCTCTTGGGTGTACTCTGCCTATAGGGCTGTAGACGCAGGAAAACCATATCACCAACCTCAAAGGTTTTCTCAATCCTGTGCCGATCAGCTTAAAGCTTTTGGTGATTTTGTGCCTGCTGAATCTTATGCTTAAGTGCCTTAAGGATATCTCGACTGTCCTGAAGCCAGTCCCGAGCTCTAGGCGCTTTACTATCACCTAGCACCAAATCCACAAATGACAAAGCATCATAACTGTATAAGGCTCGGAAGGGAGTCATGCCAATAGACATATGATGTGTAGTATTATAGCAATACTCGCTTAAATATAACCAACACACCCATTCTCTCTGCTGACCCGAAACATAATTACGCAAATATCCCTATACCCACTTGTTGACGATCTCCGTCTGCCTATCAGTTTGAGGGTGGTAACTGGTGCTGGGGGTCAACTCTGTACTTGTAAGTCGGAATAGCTCCTGCCAAAATATACTTATGAATGTACTATCCCGATCACTGACAATGGTCTTAGGGAGTCCATGGAGACAAAATACCTGACGGAAGAATGACTGCCACCTGTGAAGCAGTAAAATTGATTGCGATAGGGAAAAAAATGTGCATACTTCGCCAATCTGTCAACAACCACATAAATACAATCCTTCCCCTGAACTCTCAGAAGACAAGTAATAAAATCCATCGATATACGTTCCCACTTCTGCTCTGGAATAGGCAATGGCTGCAGAAGCCCAGCTGGGAAAGTATGCTCTGACTTGTTTTGCTGACAAGTCATACACTCACGAACATAGCGTAGGACATCATCCTTGAGACCCTTCCATGAGAATCTCTCACACACTTGTCTATATGTTTTGAAGTACCCTGGATGTCTTGCTAGTGGAGTATCATGGATGGCACGTAGAATTTTTTCCTTAAGCTTCGATCCAGGAACTAAATAGATTTTGTCCTTGTAGTGTATCACATCATCAATCACAGTGTACCTATCATCTTGGACCTGTCCATCCAAAATCTCACATGCGAACTGATTTTTGGAATACTTAACTAAAAGTTGAGACTTCCAATTAGTTGAAATCTCACTCATGGAACAAAGGGCAGCAACTGAAGGCCTCTTGGAAAGTGCATCAGCAACAACATTTTTCTTTCCCTTGACAAATTCGATGTCAAAATCATATGCCTGAATCTTGCTAACCCACTTCTGTTGGCACTCATTAAGTTCTTTCTGTTCCAAGAAGTATTTCAAACTATTATGGTCAATTCTCACCACAAACTTCCCAGCCACCAAATATTATTGAAACTTGGCCAATGCATGCATAATGGTGAGCATCTCCTTATCGTAGGTGGAGTACAATCTCTCATTATCCCACAATTTCTTGCTCTCATATGCTATGGGATGGCGGTTCTGCATAAGTACCGCTCCTATGCCCTCTCCTGATGCATCACACTGTAGAACAAAGGGCTGAGAGAAATGGGGAAGAGCTAGAACTGGGCATGTGCTCATAGCCTGCTTAAGTCTGTCAAATGCACTTTGTGCCTTATTTGTCCAACTAAAAGCCCCCTTTCGTGTAAGATTTGTCAATGGAGCTGCTAGCTAAAAATACCCCTTGACAAACTGCCTGTAATATGCACATAATCCTAGGAAACCACGCAAGTCTGAAACATTCCTAGGTGGCGGCCAATCTAACATTGCTTGTATCTTCTCATGGTGAACCTTCACTCCATTTGCACAAATCACATGTCCCAAGTATAATATCTCTTTAAGTCCAAATTCACATTTGGACATCTTGGCAAACAGAGACTGAGCCTCTATAATACTGAGTCTCTCATCCAAATGCCTCATGTGTTCCTCCCAGGTTCTGCTATATATCAAAATGTAATCGAAGAATACAAGTACATACTTACACAGCTTCTTATTGAACACATGATTCATGCATGATTGAAACGTAGCAGGTGCGTTAGTGAGACCGAATGGCATCACTAAAAACTCATAGTGTCCATAGTGGCATCTGAATGCTGTCTTATGGGTATCCTCCTCACGAACACGGATCTGATGGTATCCTGATCGAAGATCAACCTTCGAAAAATACACTGCCCCATGGAGTTCATCTAATAGCTCATCTATGCATGGAATTGGATACCTGTTCTTAATTGTTTTCTTATTGAGTGCACGGTAGTCCATGCACATGCGCATAGTGCCATCCTTCTTCTTCACCAACACCACGAAAGAAGCGAAGGGGCTAGAACTAGGCCTGATGAATCCCATGTCCAATAACTCTCGGATGGTCTTCTCTATCTCTTCCTTATGCGCCTTAGGATGACAATAAGGGATAGTAATCACGGGCTTGGCGCCCTCCTCCAGCTCTATCACATGCTCAAACCCACGGTTAGGAGGTCTAGCGGAAGGAAGGTCTCCAAACACCACGTTGTGCCCGTCCAACGTTGTCTGGATGTCTACTTGAAATGCTGTTCTATCATCTGAAGAAGGTGACTTGGACAAAATGACACATTGTGTCGCCCAAACAAAATCCCCATGCCTGAAAATAGACTCCATCCTATGTGCTGAAACTACCATGGGTCCACCCTTTGAGAGTGCCTTCAGCACCACCTTCTTGCCACCAACTGTAAACTCCAACTTCATCCTCTTAAAATCCTGTATGTACCTGTCGAGTGACTGTAACCATTGGATGCCTAACATCACATCAATGTCACCTAGACCGACCACATAAAAATCGTCGGTCAAGGTGTAATCTCCCAACTATATACTAAGCTGTGGAACTACCCTGGTGCACCTCATAGAAAATCCATCTGCCACTGTCACATTGAAACCAGGGAAATCCTCCGCCTGCAATCCTCGCTTAGCAACCAGGTCCTCATCAATAAAATTGTGTGTGGCACCATTGTCAACAAGGCAAGTCACACGTTGTCCATTAATCACGCCCTTCAAACGGAAGGAATGGTATCTAGGGACTCCTGATAAGGAAGCAATGATAGGCTTGGGTGCATCCAATGCGTCACCCACTCCAAGCTCCACTTGTGGGGCCTCCCGTAAATCCTCACTATTGCTGCCCTTTGAATCTGTATCCTGTATAAGCTTATCATCCACATCAGACACAACCTCAATGAGATGTGCCTTGCCTTTCCCAAGGCATCGGTGTTCAGGCTCTGAAGGCTCCTTACATGTGAAGCATAGCTTCTTCCTTCTCAACTCATTACGTGTCTCCTGATCCATCCTGAGAGGAGGTGGTGTACTCCTGTGCTGTGTCGAAGATCTCCGGAAGGGCTTGGAGCCCTTGGAAAACTTCTTATTCTGCTGATAAGAAGTAGGAGGTGGTGAAGTATCAAGGTCTAGGACAATTTGAGTGGCCTCATATAAAGTCCTAGGCTTAAGAGCCTTTACCAAACTTCGTAACCTGTCAGGTATACCCTCTATGAAAAGCATCACCACGCGTCTATTTGGCATCTCGGGAACCATAATAGCAATGCGTTGAAACTCATTAATGTAAGTTTCAACATGTCCAGTCTGTCGCAATAGGGCTAAATCCCTATAGTACAACTCAACATCCTTATGGTCATATTTGGAAATCAACTGCTCAGTGAACTCCCTGTAAGAGTGAATAAGCCTATGGTTTTGGGTAACCAAACCATGATGCCACCAATCATAAGCCACACCCTCTAAGTGTAGTACTGCAAATTGGATGGCCTCGTCCTCCGGCATCCGCTTAAGTGAAAGGTAGATGTCAAGCTTGTGCACCCAAGCTTTAGCAGTGATCTTCTCACTACTATCAAAGGGAGATATAGTGAGCTTACTGGTAGCTCGATGGAGGTCACCATTGTGTTGTTTTCTATGCCCCCTATCAACACGGTTCCTCATGCTATCTCTACGCTGTGAGCAATACTGAGGTAGAGGAAAGGCATCCCTAACATGCTAGGAAGGCTTACCCACTCATTACTCGCTGCCATAACAGTATCCTGAAACTCCACTCTCTCGAGCGGGTCAATTGTAATGTCCCTTAGGCATTTAGATCTGATGCAGAGGTTGACCAATTACGAGGGTCCCTGTAGGTCAACAGTGTGGATAGGGAACCCATTTCGAGGTAATGGAACCTTGCCAGGAGCTGTTCGAGCCTTTCAGAGTCAAGTTCAGTTGATTAAGCTAGGGATAAATTGGAAATATTAAAGTTGGCTTTAATGGAATAGTGAAAGGTGAATAGTAACAACAAATTAGAAAGTGAATAGTGAAAAGTGCACCCCCATCCTAGAACTTAAGTTGTTTTAAAAAGGGGGCCAAATTCACAATATAAAATTGAACCTTCAATGTTATTTTATGAATTTCTAGGCCAAATAGTAACCCCAAAAAGGGTCGACCCCTCTTGGAGAAGTTAAAAAGGCATTTTTGTCTATTTTGGATTCATTCTTATGACTTCAATTTGAGAGCAGCAACAAACTTGAGGGTTTGAAGAGCTTGGAGCTTCTAGGAACGCAAACTTCTGGGAGAATTTGGAGATTTGGACGAAAACCCATTTCTCCTGGATGCCCTCAACTTACGTGTAAGTATATCAATCCCTCTACTATACTGGATGCCCTCTCCTAGGAGAGAACAAAAGCTTTCCTAGTTAAATAAATAACTTAGCTAAGTGTATCACATGTGCTGTACATGTTCAATCAAACCTAGTAGATATTACAATGACAAACATCCATCTCCTATTATGGAGTAAATACAACCAAATTGCATCCTATGTTCAAACATATCTAGTATAATTAAATACTTATGTTGTACCATATGTAATATAATTAAATACCTATGCCAAGCAATCCCTTTGACATATCTAGTATAATTGTCTACTTGTGTCAAACAATCTCTCATATTATGGAGTACTTAAAAACACATTTATAAAAGCTGCCTAAGGCTTCAATTCTCTTTTCCGAAAGCAATCAGGTCTAGCAAATAGTATCTATGCAAACATCATTCTCCTATTATGGAGATCATTACAAACATGTAAAACATAGCTAGAATTGCTTCTTTTTCCCCTTTTCAAAAGACAACATTTATACTTCCTATGCACAAACAGAAAAATACTTTTCAAACAGCATAGTAATCCTTGTAAAATAATAGTAGAAGAATATCCCATGCCTGTAATTTCCTTTTCCTCAGATTGTTGATAACACAACCTTCACTTTTGACCAATCCAACAACTTCTAGCACCTCAGATTATTGACAACTCCCTCTCAGATTTCACTCTGTCACTCAAAAAAAAGATATACATAACTGGTAAAACACAAAAGTATTTAACCAGCAGGCGTATGTTTTGGTATAATATGCCTTCTCTAATGGATACTCAAAAATGGTGGAAGTTGTTATTTACTTACAACTGGTAAATGTATGATGCTCAAGATATCTCAAATATGATATAGGGAATTACGATTTCAGTCTTGAATCATAGAGAAATGAGTATAATTAGAATGAATGAGTGAATGCGTCCAATGAGGTAGGTTGGGCAACTATTTATAGAGCCCAGCCTCCCTTTTGTTTTGGCATGTGGTTTTCCACCACAATTGTTAGACATTTTCAAATTGGAGATGGCGCTAGTTCCCTGGCACACTCAGCACACAAAATGGTGAATTGTCCTCCAACATTTGACAGCATTTGAAGACTAATTCAAAACACATGGAGAAATTGTGCCAATCGACACCTATAGGTTTATTCTTCAAATGTGGTGCCAATCTCCTATTATGGCGGGTTTAAGATGATAACAAAGAAAAGGTCAATGTTAATTCATTAACACCTAGCCTTTATCGACTATCTTCAGGGCTGAGTTGGTAGAGAATATTAACTGCGTTGAATTACTCCCAGCTTCAGATTCAACCTGGTGAGAGCCATTAATAATTAAATGCCTTCCATTACTTCCTCTCTGCGTTATCTAGGTGATACCCGATTTCCCCAGAGCTGTGCGTTTCAAAGTCTAATTTCCGTCTCTTAAAAACTATATCGGAATATTTACGCTCGAGTCCAAATACGTGAATGAAGTCTTCAAAAATAATTCGATTTCAAATGTTTCAAACTATAAATATTTCTTCCACCACTTTAAAAGCTATAAAGTATATCGCATGATTTATGAAGATAATGACGTCTATTAAAAATGCCGATACTTTGGGTTATATCGGCCTTCCAATGCAACACTATATGAATTACATATATTCAAAACAATTCGATTTCCAAAGTTGTGAATAATATTTTATTGTTTAGGAAATAATTCGATTTCCATAGTTGAATGATAATACTTATATATTTTATTATATAGATATAATTATAGTTTTAAATATATTAAACATATATAACTATAATATGTATATATAATCTTCAATATATAATTAGACATATATATATATATATATATATATATATATATATATATATATATATATATATATATATATCTAAAAAATATATATATTGTGATCTAGTTAGCATATATATATATATATATATATATATATATGCAATTTCAGAAGGCAGTAATAATAATATTATTAATATCCACATAATACAGGATGTGTGCATATATACATATATATACATGTATATACCTCTATGTACACATATGTGTAGGTATACCATTAACGCATCCGAATGAGCATATCCATCTACCAACGTACGCTTGTATCGATATGTATATACGTATGGATACATTTATATACTATATATATGTATATATGTCCATTTCCGATTCACTTACTTCCATTTACATTACAATTATTATGATTGTAATATCGCAAGACAGATACATAGATAAACATCACTCATAAAAGCATATAGAAGAAGACAAGACTCCTAATGCACACATACAAGCTACAGATGACTTACCTATAACCCACACAAACTGACTCAGTTCACTCAATCTATGGTGATGTGTGTGTATGCTCAGATAGTTTACTTTATCGGTTACCCGACCGAGCTCCTCTCCCGAGTGATTCTTCCCTCCCCCTGGAGAAATGGTTCATATACCTGCATCCACTGACATAATCTCACGACAGTCATATGTTCATAACATTAGCAGTTTACATAAACATCTTCAAAGTTAGAATAACAATAATTCAATAACCATCTATTCTCATTTATGCAGTATATCACCATGAATAACATCATATGAAAACAACATCAAGTGAGATAACATTTATATTGAAAACAAGGTACAAGCATTATTACTTCATCTCCAAAATTTATATTAGATTCACATTTACCCTATCTAGTAATAGTAAATAGTAACTTCACAATTTGGGGTGTAACAAAAACCCACAGAAAAACTATTTTATTGCACAAATTTCAAGCCAGAGTCATTATCCTAAGTGGTCTTAAGTTCAAAGTGTTTCAAGTCTTGTTTAGTTTGTTGTGTCTTTCCGTCCTTTTTTCTTTTCTCATCTTCATAGTTCATAGGATTGTGGAATTGAAAGTTTTTGAATCATCCATCGGGTCAAAGAAAAAACGTTCAAATCTTCCATGTTAGTGTTGTTCTAGATCAAACTAAAGACAAAAAGGGGGACAAGCTGTTGCAAAATCATGAGGTGACACAAAATTTTGCCCCTAAGAAGTCACCAACTCTTGCACTTCCCTTGGTGTTCTGTTACAGCCTATTTACAGTCACAATTGCTTATTGTATGACTGAAAATTCAACCTTTACATCACTTGGATTCTTCTGCTAATGCTTATTTCACATTTATAGTGGTTATTTATACTTTTTAAAACTCAAATAGAAGCTGTAAAGATTCTAGGAAGAAGAAAAACATGGAATTTGGAATATGAAAGCTGTTTTCTTGACAGGGGACAAAATTCTGCTTTCAGCAGAGTGATGGTTGCATATTTGCTGCTTGTTGGATTTGTACAGATGCCTGAAACACTTTTTTTTCTGCCGTAAAACAGCCGCTTCCTTCATCAAAATGTACCTCAACTTGTGATCCTCTTTGTTATGGATTCATAGTGAAACTAAATTATTTTCTGATCCATTTACATTCTGTTATTTGAGGCCCAAGCCAAATGTAAATATCTATATTATTGGCATTGATTCCCTTCTCATTTTTAGATTATTGGCAAGGTTTGGCTTTAGTTGGATAAACAAAGATTTAAATTTCAGCAACATCCTAGTATCAGACGTATTTGTATGGCCCTTACACCATTTGTAGCAATTTGGAGAAAATCGTTTTAGGTTTAGTCTTTCTTATTAGCTTGGTATATGATGTTATGAATGTAAGTCAATTTAAACTTCATGAGTCACCACACACACATGAAGAGGTTGTCATATATAGATGAAAGATAGTGTTCTTGATTTCCTCTCCTACACTACTAGGAACAATTCTATTTCCCCTTACCGGTCACAAAGGTTCATAGCTAACTCAAGATAAGTGGATGAAAAATATTACCTTTATCAAATAATTTGGATGTTAACATATTATGCATACCTCTAAAATATTTTTCTGGTTCCACAAGTTTTGTTCTCCATCTTTCATCTCTTTGAGCTTCCTTTTTCTTTAAGGTTTATTGTAGACATTTTGTTCTCTTTATATATAATAGAAATAAGTTTAAAACATTTATAATTGTAGCAATGTGTTTCTATTCATTTCTTTGTTGCAATTGTGCTTGTAGCATGCTTTGAAGACAAATTTATTGCATTGTAGTATTAAGTATGCCATTTTAAAATAATTTAATGACAATTCTTTTTTTATTTTTAATTGCTATTTGATTTTTCATTTTCTCCTTTGTATAGCTTTTAATGCTATACAATTCATCTAAGAATGATCTTGCATTTGCAGTTGTTAAAAATGTGTGTAGTTGAAATCTTATCATAAGCTATCATTGCTTGCAGGAAAAAGTACAACGGCTGCAATGCTTGCCTTTGTGCTACACAGTTTAGGAAATGATATCACAGCTATTGTAGGTGCCAACGTGCCACAAGTAATAGCCTTGAGTCTGACATTTTGAGTTGATATCTATTGGGTAATGGAAGTTAGAACAAAAACTCTCCAAATATATTGCATGTTTAAAATGTTATACAGTTTCCCATTATAAACTGTAAGTGTTTTAATTCTAAAATTTAATCTGAAGGATATTTAGTTGAAGGGATCATGCACATATGCTTATAGTTGTTAGTAAAACAATATTTGTGGCATGTCAACACTGGGAATTAAATTGAACAAATCAGTGCAATTAATAAGAACTATCCCTATTTGACACTGATAATTTTTATATGGTAAGCAATTTATAACTTATAAGTATTGTCTTCTTAGCATGATTGGAATGCTTTGTAGACGATGTTTCCTAAAAAGAAATCATGTCTGACTCTCAAATTATTTCAGTTGGAAACTGCATCACATGATATGATTACACTTGGTTTCATTGTGAAGGTCAAAGGCAAAAGGTAATTTTGCATATATGGGAGCTAATTGGTGAAACCTACGAGGAAATTCATTCCAATTTCCTTATGCATAAAGCTCAAGAATAAATAGAACCTTGCTAATCCAACGACATTTATCATTGTCATGAAAACTTACAGTAAGCAATAAATTCATCATAATGTTAGTGACTATTATTTGTTAAAGACCTATTCTCCCTTAAACATAACATAATATTGATAACAATGGGAAGTACTTTCGGGTTTGTCGGTGTTTTAATTTACCCTTTAAGTACAACACAAAATGGAACAGCATGTAAGATAAAATCTTTCTTTGAAATGTAAGAGGAAGCTGCCTTTTGATAAGATTGGAAATGATATGTTTCCTTCGTTAGTGTTTTAATTTGCACTTCAGTGCAATGGAACTGATGTGTGGTAGTTGCTCTTTGAATTAGAAGGTGAAGCTCCTTGTAAAACAAAAGCTAACCTACTATAAACAATATGTACTTGCTATTCATAATCTTTGTTGTGGTTTTCTAGGGTAGTTCATGTTCATGTTGAACAAAATTTAAATTGTGCCTTTTTGGATTCACCTAGGTCAAAAGGTTGAGATGCTCTTCAACTCAAGGCAAATAATTTATATGCTTTTTGAGTGAATAACTTCTACAACTAGAAGCTTGCACTGTTTAGTTAAATGTGGAGTCTGAATAATGCAATCAGACAAGGATTGAATAGGCCTAAAAGCATACAAAAAACAATATATGCTAAACATGGCAGTAGAGTTTAAAGTTATAGGAGATTAACCTAACACCTACTGCAATACAAAGCTTTGTGTAATTGTGATGTGATATTTAACTCATAAAAACACAATAATACATAAGGTGTAACACTTAAATAGTAATTTAGAAGCAAAAATAGGCATACTAAATACTGTTGAATGAATAATAAATTTTGGAATAACAATCATGAATACTTAGTTAATGACAACTTTATCAACAAGCAAGTGTAAAAATTAAGCACAAATGACACCTATGTATAATGTTTACAATTTTTTTACATGAAAATAAATAAAAAGCTAACAACTACTACTTTAGTTATTAACTTTATTTCACACAATGCAATCTTTATTACAAAATACTATCCACTAAAATTAAAACTAAAACCATACATTTGTTAGTTGTGACGGTAAAGATTATTACAAAATAACACTTAGAAGTCACAAATTTTGCAAGAGAAGAGATCCAAAGATAGATGATTTATAAATAATTGATTCCAGGCTAAAAATACAGAAGGTCGATATCAGCATAACTTTTGGATAGTGACTTTGGAGGACTTTGATTTTGAAGAAGCTTGGGAAACCTTCTAGAGCTTCTAGAAAATTATTGAAACCTTAAGAATTTAATATAATACCTTGCCACACCAACGTGCTATCCAAACTGCTCCTTGCTTGAACTCTTTTTTGCATCTTCAGATTTTTAATATAGACAAGTAGGTTATCCCAAACATTGTATGAACTGTTTTGATACAAGGTTTTTGCTTGAAGACATCCTTGTGCAATTCCATGGTCAAAATCAGCTTTCTTTTGCCATCCCAGAATTTTAAATACAAAAATTTGAACAAGAACATTGTTGAGAAGGAAAATCTAGTCTTCACAATTGAAAGAATTTGAAATGGCAAGTGAACTACAACAGAGAAAGAAGAATACGATGAATAGAAGAGTGGCACTGTTGAAAATCCTTCAAGACTGCTTGTTGCCTTGAAAATTCTGCAAAAATGATGTTGGGAAATAGTCCTTAAACCTGCAAAAATAAGAACAACTGCCTTCTCTCTATTTAAAACAACATAAGTAAATTAGTTGGTGAATTTTGAATGAGTGGCCTTCTCATGTAAGCATTGCTTAGCTTTTAAAGTCCTTTTATTGCACATAGAACTGACTATGATTAGAAGGGTGCCACCTTTTTTTTATCTCTTTAAAACAAAGCATAGGTGTTTAGAAAATAGCCTGGCTGATTGAAATCAGAAGGGAAAATTTAGGAAAGATAGTGCCTAAAATTAAAATGCAATTTGGAGCAATCTGGAAGAATTTTTAGTTGAAATTTGAAATATTGAATCATGACATGACAACCTTGCCACTTGACTGGAAATCATTATTACTGACCATGACTCAACTACTAAACAATGACAAATTGATGACAAAAATGAACATCAAATAGTAAAACATCAAGTTTCAGATCAGTACAATAATTGGCTTTGTCTGGGAACCATGGTGTATACTTGTAACATAAGAAAACTATAGAATCTTTAGTTTTTAAATGGACTTGTGCTTATTAGCTTTGTGATTGAGTCATACTATTCCTAAATCACCTAATCCGCAACAAAATACAATAGTAAATGCAAAAATGGGAAATATGATAGTATATGACAAACATATCACAAAATGGGAAACAAAATATGATAATATCAAAGACAAAAATGCTCTTTTATGAGTAAAGCCTAATGGGATACATGAAACTATTTACAGGTTGAGAAAAGTAACTTCACCTTGTGAACTAAGAATGTAGTTGTGATAGTGCATAGACTTCAAACCCCTACAAAATTTTCACAAAGAGCCAAGGTTTAGGTGAATAAAAACAATCATGTAGTGAAAAATTTAGCATGAATTGATTAATATGCATTGGTTCCAGCTGGCTTCCATAGGGTAAAACCTTGCTAGTAAGTAAGATATTGCACTTCCTTTTGAAGGTATGTAGCAAGATCTTGTAGTTTTAGCACATCTACAGGAGTCTTTTTGATGTGGGAAAAGGGATCTAGGGTTTAAATCACACTCTCTCCTACATCAGATGTGGAAGGAACAAAAAATGATCACAAACACCCACTTGGCTACCAACTTGAATGGGATAGCCAGAATGGTGGATCAAGGTTTTAGTTTTTTCTTGGAGGATGATTTGATATTGATTAGTTGACTGTTGATTAACTTAATTTGATAATGTGAATATACTCCTAGGTCAACTATGAAAAGGCAACAAACTGTTATGATTTTAGGAAAACACAGAACAAAAAACTAGAAACACAGTGCAGAGTGGCAAAGTGCAGAGACAGAGGAACCTGGCATTTAAATTTGAGCTTGAAATGGCTAGACAAGGGCACTGGCGCCTTAAACCTGGAAAAACAAACCTCCAAAATCAAAATTCAGATCTTAGTTGGCCACTATTTGTAGGTTCTTCCTGTTTGCACCCAGTGTTAGAACTTCGTCTGTTGTTGATAAATTCCACTTTCCCTAATTTGTCAACATGTGAGGCTTGAATGCTTGATTGAACAATTGGGTCTTCAATCCCTTCCCAAATTCGCTTAAGATCTGTAACCTACACACAAAGAAGAGGGGAAAGGGTTGTGCCATATAGGGGCTTGCTTAAGTCAAACCTCGTTTTGGTATTTCTACCTCCACAATGGCTATGATGATGATAAAAGAGAGCTTACCCTTGGTTCGGTAGAGGCTAATGGAGAAAAGAATGATAATGACAAGTGCTGCAACTTATCACTTAGATTTGCATTGCTTGATGGATTGAAGTCATTGTACTCATCACTTTCAAGGAAAATTGGTTGCTTGATTTAAGTCTTGCAAGTGTTAATGCTCACAAAACAAATGATCATAAAACATGAACAAACTTACATAAAAACTTGATCCATTGCAAAAACGATACTTGACTGAAATAATATTGCAATAATTTTGCGTTTGACTGCTTTTTAGGATGCTCAATTGCTCAATTAATTCTCTAGGATTGCATTAGTATTTCCTTAGGATCACTTAGGATTTCAAATGGTGAGAAAAAACTTGTATTTATATGCATTTCTTTAACTTCTCGCAAATTAATTACAGATGATCGACAAATGAATTTAAATTTTTAAACGTTAAAATGCAATATATATTTTAAATTGGGTTAAAATAGGTTGGACAGGACACTAGCGCCCTAGTCCAAATCTGTTTTGGGGCTTTAAGTGTCGTGAAATAAATGTTAATTCATAATTCCCAATTTAATCTTGATTTTCAGAATATTATCATAAAACGGGCAAATGAAGAGCACAATTGGGTCCAAGCACATAGAGGGAGCTAAACCTAGTGTGAAATTATCATGGGTGACAATTTATGACACTACATTTAGCCCCTCTTTAGTTAGAGTATGAACTTACACTCATGTTCACACTAAAGTAAGGATATGCCAATAAGGGTTTATCTTTTTGAACATCGAAGAAATAGGATGTCATCGAATTTAGGGGATATACTAGCTTCCAGGTTCAAGATCCTATGGCACGACAATGTAAAGACAAAGAAACATACACACATGAGGTGCAATGCAACATGATAAACACAAATCATACACAATGAAGACACAAAACTAACATAATGCAAAAAGAACAAACATGATGCAAACACTATACGATGCAAATACAATGCAGTCACAATGAAAGCATGCAAAAGGAGAGTATGGAAATTGCGGACTAGCAAGCTCCGCAAAATTCTTACCAGGATCCATACTCAATGGCATTCAAGAATCACAAGGCTAGTGAAGCCCGATATTTTCTAGGTGACCCATGAATGAAAGCATCACATGCTTGTGAAGTTCAATATTCACTAGATGAGCTTGACAATAAACAACACAAGCTAGTGAAGTTCGATATTCACTAGGTGAGTTTCTGCAATGGTAGCAAATGAAAACACTCAAGGGCTACTGAAGTTCGATATTCACTACATGAGTTTCCATGTCACCCATACCAAGAATTATAGTCCCAATAATTCTGATTCTGATAAGGGACTACAAAATGATCAATATGCTAAAAACGCATTACAAATTTCAACATGTGTGAAGAAAGTCAAGCACATAATGGAATGCATGCCTCCACCTTAAAGTAATTGCTAATGTCAATTGGGAGCAATTGCCTTTAAGGTAGAATAAAATGATATTCGCAACATAAGAGGCCATGAGAGCTTGGTGGAAAACCCTATGCCAAATGATATGTTCCCAATGAAGCTGACTCGTGACAATGGGTCGCCCCCAAAACAAAGCCACACAATTAACAAAACAAAGATAGCACATGAGGGATCCACAGGTCCGGGGTCAATATAGATGAGAGATAATAAATAATATGATAATGCTCAAAACTGACAGCATTCCCCAAATACTTGTGGAACTACAAACATAATGGAGGAATGACACATTAAAACAACATAAAAGGCTTTTGGATCGACATGGAAGAGACCTAAATGTCAACACTTTGCATCATTCTCATAAGGAAACCACAAGAGAAAAATTAATCATTTGTGATATAAAGAAGAATGAAGACACAAATAGAAGAATGTCATGACAGATTCGTTTCCGTTGTATCCTTTTGCCAACAGGAACAACAAGGGTCATCCAAAGAAAACTAACACCAATACACACCAAGCAACACATCATGGGGAGGTCACATTACATACAAGCCAACACACAAAAACACAAGAGGGTACTACACATGCGAGCCGATCTATAACAAATCGTTCGCGTCCTAATATTGCTCATCATAAATGGAAGGCGGACAAGAAGCTAAAGGAACTACAACAATTGCAATACAAGGAGAGGTGCTAGGTTCAACACATGGCGGGTCACTCTCATTAGGACCATCATGGTTGTCTTCATCTAGATTTATTGATTTTTCAAACATAAGGGATAGTTCATTATGCTCTTGTTCTTCCATCTTATCTTTGACTACACTATCCAAATGTATCATAATAGGCTGCATATTAGTACTATCAGTATGATTGCGAGCACTATCATTGGCTTTTTTCATTCTACACTTTGGTTGGGATAAATAAGGTTTGGCTTCATGCCTTGGCAAGGGAGGTGGAGTGGAGTCAAGTGATGATGAGAATGGATGGGTGGGAGGTCTTTCATTGAGATTTAGTTGAATGGATGGACTATCATTAGGTCATGCTTTATGCTCTTCAACAAGTTGACAAGCCATAACACGACGTCTTTGTTTATGTGATGTCCCCTTCTAGCTAGATACTTTAGTCTAGTTGTGGTTTAGCCTATTATTGGACCCTCGTAGGCTATTATAGATGGATAGGGGGTTAGATTGGACACAGGAGGTTTGGGTTGTTCAGTGTTTTTGGCTTTCTCAGAGTTCAGTGGTTGGTTTGAGCTTAGAGAGTTTGATTTAGGCTTCATTTGAGTGATTCTTGCTATTTTTAGCATGTCTTTTCAGGCACTTGGGAAATAATTTCTTGGACTCTAGTTTCAGACGGTTTGGCCAGATTCTCATTATTGAGAGAGTTATGATTATTTCAGTGAATTCCGGCATGTTTAATGATTAATGATTAAATATAAAGTTAAATTGACTTTATATTTAAATCACTTAAGTGATGGGTTTATAACACATCGAATGGGGCCAATTGAGTATTTTATTTTGGAGGAGAATTATTAAAAGCTTTCCCTAAGTTTAATTCAATTAAATGTTAATGATTTTATTTAATGTTATTTCATTAAAAAAATCGCAGCCTTGAAGAGGAATTTCAATTAGGGTTTTGGAGGCATATATTTGCTTGAGAAATGAAGAATGAGGTATCCATTGTTATTGCTATCATTTTGCAAACAGGTTTTTGTGCTGTGAGAAGGGTTTCAGCCATTGCCATTGAAGAACGTAGTTTCTTCTGTGAGTCTCCATTTGAACTGGTGAAATATCCAGCGAATTTGGTATCCAGAGAGTTTCATACAGAGACTCTGATTTGTGCTTCAGCAGTTGTGAGGAAGATTCAGAGATTTATTGGGGTTTCATTGCAGATCAGAATATTTAAAGATTAATCATTTGCTTATTAAAGTTTGTACTTGTTGCTACAGTACGGCCGTGAACAGTAATGCGTAAATAGTGACGCGTGAACAGTAACGCGTGAATAGTTATGCGTGAATAGTGATGCGTGAACAGTAACGCGTCAATAGTGATGTGTGAATAGTGACGCGTGAATAGTGACACGTGAATAGTAACCTGTGAATAGTACCATCGTGAATAGTAAAATGCTAAAGTGTTGTCATGAATAGTGAAATGCTTTAGTTCCGGTTGAAGGCAAGGAAAAAATCAAATAAAAATCAGGTTCCATGTTGTTGCCATTGTTTTTATTTTGAAAATAACGTAATTTTCCATCCTCTTGAGAAATAAAGATTAATTGCAGCAATAGTTCAGTTGTTTTAGAATTTTCAGATTATTGTAATAAGTTTCAGTTTTATGTTATTTGCTTTTTATGTCAATAAACCCTCAAAACACAAAAAAAACAATATATCCATTCAAAACACCAAAACAAATTCAGACAGTGCATTCAGTAGCAGAATAGTATAGAAGCAGAGAACTAGTTGGGTTCTTACATTGGTATTAGAGCTAAATCCTGCCATCCTGAGGGTTTAGCAATCACATGCAGCCACCTGAGGCCGACTCTCATAGATATTACACTTGTAGGCGAGCATTATTTGACAGGGAACTGGTTGTAGATAGGCAGCCGGACGTCATGGGTGACAGGCAAGAAGGTAGACCACCTAGAGGCAACAGGAATGAGGATCAGGAAACAAGTGAATTTTTCAGAGCAATGGTTACAAGACAGTAGCAGATGGCTCAGGCCTTGCAGGCACTCACCACCATGGTTGAGCGCATGAACCCACTGGACAGACAGAAGCAGGAGCAAGGGGATAACAGGAGTGCAGTGGGATCACCTAGAGATCATAGGACTCATTCCAGGACAGCAGACAGGCCTACTCATCCTACCTTCATTAGAGATGAGCCTGAGGTAGCACCTACAGAAGAAGCAGGAGAGGAGATGTTTGCAGATATTCTCATGGCTGCAAATGACGAATGGGAATTATTAGCTCCACAGGTGCGTGAGAGGATGACATTTGAGAGGTTTGTTAATCAGAGGAGAGAGCATTACAGGGCAGCGAGACAGGATAGGAGACATCGTGGCTAGAATAATGAATTAAAGCGTGCTACAGGCAAGCTTGCCTTGACTACATTTGATGGTAGTAGCAAAATGACAGCGTAGGTTTGGATTCACAATCTTGATACCTTCTTAGCATTGAGACCTATGACAGAAGTGGAGGCAATAAAATATGCCACGCTACATTTAGAGGGAGCTGCACATGATTGGTGGTACCATGGGATGGTTACCCTTCAACATAACCAGGTGACTTCATATCAGGAGTTCGTGGACAGGTTGGTAGAGAGGTTTGATAAGAAGGATCCAGAAGTCTACTTCAGGGAGTTGGCATAGTTGAGACAGTCAGGCGGATTGGAGTATTTCATTAGCGACTTTTAGAGGCTATCCGTTATGGTGCCAGATATCTCAGATAGGAGATTGGTTGTTTTGTTCACTGAGGGATTATCCGAACCACTGAAGGGTTGGGTAAAAGCCTTTGATCCATTCAATTTGCAAGAAGCAATTAAGAAGGCTAGAAGTATGGAACAAGCAGCCCCAATAAATAAATTTTAGTCAAAGGGTGCATCATCTAGCAAAGATAACAAACCATTCTTCAAGAAACCTGAGAGGAATGAAACAAAGGCTGAAAATAAAGATAAATCATTCGCTCCCTTGGATAGAGAGACATTGAATGATTTAAGGAAGAAAAAACTCTGTTTTTATTGCAAAGGACCCTATGACATGAACCATGACTGTCCTTTGAGACCAAAGGGGAAAGCAAACAGGGTTATGTGGGCTTACTATGAGGATTCCGATTCTGAAAATTTAGACCAGCAAACTGAAAATGAGGAATCCAGTGAACAAAAGGAAAGTTTAGATGATGAAAAGTTCAAGCAAATGTCTACCGATGAAGAGAAGGTTGAAGGTAGGCTTAAGGAGGCCCGTCTCACTAGTGTGCAGCTGAAGGGATCATTTAGAATGAGAGGAGTGTTGGCTGGACAGCGAGTTATTACATTGCTAGATACGGGGGCCACACATAATTTCATTGATTCCAGGTTGGTTGAGAGACGTGGGATCCAGACTGAGCAGTTTGAGGGCTTGAGAGTGAGGGTAGCTGATGGCTACGTCCTCAAATGTGATAGAAAGATCACAGGTTTACCATTGAAAATAAATAACTTTGAATTCAAGGCTGAATTTTATGTGATTAACATGGGTGACACAAATTTAGTACTGGGCATGACTTGGTTGCATGATATTGGAGAGTTCACTCTCAATTTGAGAGAAATGGTGATGAAATTTCAGATTGATGGTAAAACTCACATACTTAAGGCCATTCGAGACAGTGAGTTCAGGATGATGTCTTGCAGGCGTATGGAGAGTTTGTTGCGTCATGACCAGGTTGAGTGGGCAACCCGTTGCACGTTGATGCCATCACAGGGGCAACAAGAATCAAAATACCATCCAGACATACAGGAGCTGATAATTAAGCATTACAAGGTTTTCAGTGATATTCCACCAGGTAGACCTCCAGATAGAGGTATTGAGCACATCATTGAGTTAGAGGAGGGTGCTAAACCCATCATGATTACACCCTACAGGCATTTGAAGAGATTGAAGGATGAGATTGAGAAAACCATCAAGGAGCTACTTGCTATGGGGCATATTAGACCGAGTAAATCTCCTTTTGCTTCTTCTGTGGTTTTAGTGAAGAAGGATGGTACTCTTGGGATGTGCATTGACTATAGGGCCCTGAACAGAAAGACAATTAAAAACAGTTACCCCATCCCACGAATTGATGAGTTGTAAGATGAACTACATGGAGCATGTTTCTTCTCCAAAATTGATTTGAGATCAGGCTATCATCAGATCAGAGTTAGAGAGCAGGATATAGAGAAGACAACATTCAGGTGTCATTGTGGCCATTTCGAGTTTGTAGTTATGCCATTTGGGCTAACTAATGCTCCAGCTACCTTTCAGTCCACGATGAACAGGGTCTTCAGCCTCAGTTGAGGAAATTTGTATTAGTCTTCGTTGATGACATTCTTGTGTATAGTAGAACATGGGATGAGCACTTGCGACACTTGGATACAGTGTTGAGCATTCTGAGTAGGGAGTCCTTGTATGCAAAGGAGTCCAAATGTGATTTGGGATTATCTGAATTATTATACCTAGGTCACATTATCAGTGCACAGGGGGTACGCATGGATCCTGAAAAGATTCGTGCTATTGTTGAGTGGCCTACTCTAGTGAACCTTACACAGTTGAGGGGATTTTTGGGCTTGTGTGGGTTCTACAGGAGGTTTGTTAGTGGTTATTCCAGGCATGCAGCATCCTTGACGGATTTGATGAGGAAAGGGGCTTCCTTATGGACTCCTGAGGCACAGGAGTGTTTTGACAAATTCAAGGAGTTGATGACTTCTCATCCAGTGCTAGCATTATCAGATTTTAGCAAACCATTTGAGCTACATTGTGATGCGTCTGGTGAGGGCGTTGGAGCGGTGCTTATGTAGGACAAGCACCCAATTATATATGAGAGTAGGAAGCTCAAGGGACCTGAGAGGAGCTTCAACATTTACGATAAGGAAATGTTGGCCATAATGCATGCTTTGGCCAAATTCAGGCAGTACTTAGTGGGCAACAAATTTAGCATAAAAACAGACCACAACAGCTTGAAGCATTTACTGGGGCAGCGAGATCTTAATGACAGGCAGCAGAAATGGGTAAGTAAATTACAGGCATATGATTTTGATATTACCTATTTCAAAGGGACACATAATGTTGTAGCAGACGCCTTGTCACGGAGACCTCATTTGAGCTTGATGACAGACATATCAGAGGACTGGAGGCATTTGATCCTTGCAGAGTATGCAAAGGATACATGGGCATCAGGATTCATAGATGGATCGGTCCAGGATAGTGATTTCACCCTTGTGAATGAGCTCATCATTTACAGAGGGCGCATTTATTTGGTGCTAGGGTCAGAGGTGATGAGGATGGTGTTGAGAGTTTATCATGACTCACCTATGGCAGGACATCCAGGTTTTTATAAAACCTACCGACAGATTCGTGAGCGTTTTTCTTGGAAAGGGCTCAAAGCTGAGGTGTTACAGTATGTTAGAGAGTGTCCTACTTGCCAGCAGAATAAACATGAGCATTCTTATCCAGCCGGTTTACTTCAGCCACTTCTGATTCCTGACAAGAAGTGGGAGTGTTTGTCCATGGACTTCATCACAGGATTGCCGAGAGCCCAGGGTAGAGACTGTATATATGTTGTTGTTGATCAGATTACGAAGTTTGCCCACTTCTTCCCAATCACTGCTACATACACTGCTACACAGGTGGCAGATTTATTCTTCAAAGAGGTATTCAGGTTGCATGGCTTACCTCGGAGCATTGTTAGCGACAGGGACAACAGGTTTATGAGTCACTTCTGGCAGGAGTTGTTTAGATTGTGCAGGACAAAGCTCACTCCGAGTACTAGCTACCACCCCCAGACAGATGGTCAGACAGAGATAGTGAACAAATGGGTGGAGTGATACCTCAGGAATTACATAGCAGGGCAGCAGAAGGCTTGGGTTAAGTGGATATATCTATGTGAGTATTGTTATAATTCCACTTATCACATGTCTATCTAGATGTCACCATTCATGGCATTATATGGATATGAGGCACCTAGTTTCATGGATTTGTTGCTATCAAATAGTAGAGTGCCTAGTGCTGGAGACTTATTACAGGAGAGCCAGGACATTGTAAAGGCTCTTAAGGAGAATATCACTAAGGCACAAAATCAGCAGAAGCAGTATGCTGATCAGAAGAGGACTGAGCGGACCTTTGAGGTAGGTGATATGGTATATTTGATGCTGCAGCCTTACCGCCAGTCCACTCTAAAAAAGAGTGGTGCCGAGAAACTTAAGCCGCGTTATTATGGGCCTTTCAGGGTGATCAAGAGAGTTGGAGAGGTGGCTTATGAGTTAGATTTGCCAGCAGATAGCAGAGTGCATAATGTTTTTCATGTATCACGTCTCAAGAAGGCGTTAGGACATCAGATTGTTCCTTCGACCGTGCTTCCAACCTTGGATGATGAGGGAAAGTTGGTGTTAGTACCTAAGGCTATCATTGAGTTTAGGGAAAGGACTTTGAGGAGGTGCACTATCAGAGAGTATTTGGTCAAATGGAGGGACATGCCGGTTGAGGATGCTACTTGGGAGAGAGAGGAGATTTTACAGCATCCAGAGTTGAGATTGCTTGAGGACAAGCAATTTCAGGAGGGGCAGACTGTGATGTTCCCTTCTAGCTAGATACTTTAGTCTAGCTGTGGTTTAGCCTATTATTGGACCCTCGTAGGCTATTACAGATGGATAGGGGGTTAGATTGGACACATGAGGTTTGGGTTGTTCAGTGTTTTTGGCTTTCTCAGAGTTCAGTGGTTGGTTTGAGCTTAGAGAATTTGATTTAGGCTTCATTTGAGTGATTCTTGCTATTTTTAGCATGTCTTTTCAGGCACTTGGCAAATAATTTCTTGGACTCCAATTTCAGACGGTTTGGCCAGATTCTCAATATTGAGAGAGTTATGATTATTTCAGTGAATTCCAGCATGTTTAATGATTAATGATTAAACATAAAGTTAAATTGACTTTATATTTAAATCACTTAAGTGATGGGTTTATAACACATTGAATGGGGCCAATTGAGTATTTTATTTTGGAGGAGAATTATTAAAAGCTTTCCCTAAGTTTAATTCAATTAAATGTTAATGATTTTATTTAATGTTATTTCATTAAAAAAATCGCAGCCTTGAAGAGGAATTTCAATTAGGGTTTTGGAGGCATATATTTGCTTGAGAAATGAAGAATGAGGTATCCATTGTTATTGCTATCATTTTGAAAACAGGTTTTTGTGCTTTGAGAAGGGTTTCAGCCATTGCCATTGAATAACGTAGTTTCTTCTGTGAGTCTCCATTTGAACTGGTGAAATATCCAGCGAATTTGGTATCCAGAGAGTTTCATACAGAGACTCTAATTTGTGCTTTAGCAGTTGTGAGGAAGATTCAGAGATTTATAGGGGTTTCATTGCAGATCAGAATATTTAAAGATTAATCATTTGCTTATTAAAGTTTGTACCTGCTGCTACAGTATGACCGTGAACAGTAACGTGCGAATAACGACGCGTGAATAGTGACGCGTGAACAGTAACGCGTAAATAGTTATGCATGAATAGTGATGCGTGAATAGTGACGCGTGAATATTAACGCGTGAATAGTAACCCGTGAATAGTACCATCGTGAATAGTACCATCGTGAACAGTAAAATGCTACAGTGCTGTCATGAATAGTGAAATGCTTCAGTTCCGGTTGAAGGCAAGGCAAAAATCAAATAAAAATCAGGTTCCATGTTGCCATTGTTTTTATTTTGAAAATAACATAATTTTCCATCCTCTTGAGAAATAAAGATTAATTGCAGCAGTAGTTCAGTTGTTTTAGAATTTTCAGATTATTGTAATAAGTTTCAGTTTTATGTTATTTGCTTTTTATGTCAATAAACCCTCAAAACACAAAAAAACAATATATCTATTCAAAACACCAAAACAAATTTAGACAGTGCATTCAGTAGCAAAATAGTATAGAAGCAGAGAACTAGTTGGGTTCTTACAGTTTATGCTCTTTTGCACTTTTATTTCTTCTTGCATGGGCTTCAACTTGTGAAGGGGTGATTGTAGTGTTCCCCAACATTGGTCACATTTCTTCCTTTGTAGGAGGAATCGAATAGACCATCGGCAATTGGGAGACCACCGAACCCTTAGGTTTTGGCCTAAATACTTGTTTTTCTTTCGGAGGCACAATGTTAATAAAGTAGTTATCTATTGGTCTTTTATAGGACAACAGATTGGGAACTGTGACGAATGCTAGGTGGTTAGGGGATGATACCTGGTTTAGGCTAAGGTTCGTTCACTACCTGTGGCATAGGAGGAACAACCATCAAAGTCATTGGAGATTGAGGGACCTTAGGCCGGATATTGGTAAGAGATAATTCGACTATATGCTTAGCTTTAAACTTTTACTATGACACAAATAAGAAAACTTCACACGGTTGAACGAGTTGAGTTGGTTGAGGCCAAAATAACCTAGTGAAAAATTTCCACGAGAGGCCAAAGGTATATTGTATGTATGTATGTATGTTCTCTTCAAATGGGAATTTAAGACATTTGTGAATAACCGATGGGACCACATTTAAGGGCGGATTGTAATGTCCCCTTCTCAAACCTGATTGTTCTTGTGACCGTTGGCCTTTTTTCTGGAAACCTGAAGGCTAGTCGGAAGATAAATTAGGGTTTCCTATTTTTGAGGAGGTCATTGTTCAGAGATGGTGGATTCAATGGCGGATTCCTTCTGGGTTTTCAGAGGGCTTCGCAGGGGTATGTTCATCTCGGCATTCAGAGCATTTTCTGGAATTTACTATTTTTAGTAAATTCTATTTTTGGCAGTAAACAGGATGGTAGCAGGCAGTTGACTTTCCCCTTCAGTTGACTCAAGTGGCGTATTCAGTTTCGGGCTTCAGAATGCAGTTCTGGGAAGTCGAGCTCATTTCACTTAAAAATAACATTATAATTAAAATGTTATTTTATCACCTTGGCCTAGTCGAATGACTTAATGTCGTTTTAAAAGGTGGACTCAAAGGGTGGCGCCTTCATTAAGGTTATATTTAATATTTGGTGAATTTTCCAAAGTCAAAGGAAATTAATGTGGGCGCATTTATCAAGGTGATGTTTTAATTAAAATATAATTATTGAGCTAAAGGTGAAAAGGACGCCTTATTGAAGGAAAAGTTAGGGTTTGAGCTTGAGTTGGATTTTAGGGTTTCGTGAAGTCAAACGGAACTTATAAAAAGGAGTCTTGTGCATCATTTCATCATCTTTGGTCTATGCTAATGTTATGCTGCCGAAACGGTTGCGGAATTGCTTCGAAGAATGAATGCCTCCTAGTCTGGGCTCGACTTCGTGCTTGAGAGATAGCACCTAGTGGAGAGGTTCGATTATTTAAGGTAGATTTGTGAGTTCATTTGTATTTGTGCTTTGTATTCAGTTTGGTCTTGTTAAGTAAGTCTGCATTTTTAGAGAGTTTTCTGTATTTGCTGATTTAACACAGCAGATCCATGTTTTTCATTGTAAGTCAAAAAATACAAAAAACAGAGTTCTGGGTATTGCATTTATCTAATGGTTTAGGGTAGGCGATTCTTTGTCTCAAATCTCAGATTTTAGTGTTGTGTATTTAATTTTTAAAGTCAAATCAAACTACTCAGCTGGGCCGTACCATTTGGTGCTGTCTTGGAATTCGTGCAAATTGAAATAGCTGCATTTGGTTCAGTTTAGGGGTTCCATATTGGTCGCCTAGGTTCTCAAGGTGGATTGTATTTTATGACATATAAATCGGATGTGTATTGAAGGAGTTATGAGCAATTCTTCCTGTTTGTAAGCTGCTGATCATATGTTTAAAGTGCAGATCTGTTTGTGACAGTCCTAGCAATCTGCATTATTCTGATTTGTAATTGGTAATGTGATTCCCTTTGAGATTGTAACAGAAATAACGTTGAGTACTCTATCTGGAAAGAGTCTAATATATTGACATTGCAGGCAATAGTTATTTATTGTAATCTGGCAGTAGTACTGACCAACATCCTTTAATATTGCTTTGTCATTAATTGTAATTCACGTTCTTGCTTTCTATACTAGTGAATTAGTTGTAACTCCGCCCTATGGTAGCTACTCCCCATTCTGGGTGAGCAAGCACATTCTGGGTGTTGAGTAGTTTCAGCTTTCAGCACTTTCTTTTCAAGCATTGTTTTGTATTCACTCCGTCATATGGTCGCCCCTCACTCCGCATTGGATTGGGTAGCACATACTTGGCGTCGAGTTCCTTTTCTAGCATAAGCAGTTTGTTTTAGATCCTCTGACCAATGCTCGCCATCATCGGCGCCATTCTGGTTAGAGTTGCTTTCTTGCACGTTTTGGTTTCTTTCTCTAACCTTAACGGGTGCACTGCTTTGTAATCTGTTATTTGAAAAAACAAAAAAATTGGCTCGGAATATTTCAGTGGTATCAGAGCCAAGATCCTGCCATCCTGTGCCCATCAGAGTTCATTTGACAGATGAGTGACAGAGATACCAGATACTACGAACAGAGAAAGATGAATACAGAGAAGTCTCTACTTGAGTTAATGCATGATATATGTACGCTATTGAAGGATCCTGAGTTAAGGTGTGGAATCAGACAGTTTTATGCTAAGTCTGAGAAGACGGATTTGATTGGGGTCTCTAAAGAATGCCAGTTCAAGAGGAAATGTGAACATGAGGCTGACATACTCTACAGAGATTATCAGAGCATGACAAATGAGTTTAAGAACGGTGTTTCATTTGATACCTTTTTGGATTGTGTGGTGACTTATTCCCCTGGAAAGCGGGCTATGGTCAACTACATCAAAAAAATGATTAAGGAGGAAGCAAAAGGTGCCATGGTTACCGGTGCAATAAAGGTAGAGGAAATGCCTGTTTGTAGGTTGCAGCCTACAAGTAAGCAGAATGAAGAGAAAAATCATTCAACTAGTGTT
This sequence comes from Sequoia sempervirens, assembly GCA_007258455.2. Classification (NCBI taxonomy): domain Eukaryota; kingdom Viridiplantae; phylum Streptophyta; class Pinopsida; order Cupressales; family Cupressaceae; genus Sequoia; species Sequoia sempervirens. The sequence goes on along the minus strand of VDFB02338230.1, from coordinate 4,365 downwards.
GAAGAGGGCACAAGTGAGGTGCTCATTTTGCCTAAAAATGATAGGGCGTTGGATGAAGAAACCTTGACAGATGAGGAGTGTGCGGGAGAGCCCCATAATACTCCCCTTGACTTGCATGTGATAGCAAGTGATGTATATCAGTTCGGTGAGAAGAATATAGCAGCCGACTTGAATTCTAATTTGGATTCATCTCATGAAGGTTTTGAGACTAAGGGTTTCACAAAGGATGTTGGTAATGATTTCGAGGTGTTTGTACCTCTTCTTGTTGAAGATTTAGTGATAGATAGTTTTCCTCTTGTTGCTGTTCAAACTCCTCAAGAGTTTTCACAAGATGAATTTATTACAAGTGATCAGGAAAACCTCTATGGCATGCATATGACTGTTCATGATGAGATCAGAAACATACCTATAGGTGATAGGTTCATTGAAGATAAGGATGATAAAAAATTTCTAACAGCTAGCTCTAAAGATTCCTTACGTCCTTTCAGTGACAGTGCTAAGGGTGGTTTTGAGTTTGAACCTCAGACCCAACCATTGGAGGAAGGTACTTATGAAGACATCAGCTTTAGTGATTTGGGAGTTGACCTATTCCAAGAATCAACACTCCAAGTGTTGCACAAAGAACACTCTTCGTGTGATCGAAGCAATCAGCCTCTCACCATTTGGGATCCAGGTGCGAAGGCACTTAGTGATGACAAACCGGTATGGGATGAATTTCCCTTTGATCCGGATGAAGAAATGGAACTCGATAAGGGTTCTCTTTCAGCAGACAATGGTGTTAATATGCTTAAGTTTGGGGCTGCTTTCAAGTTTGATCAGAGTAACGTGGAAGAGGAAACAGAGTTTGAGGGCCCTATGGCTCTTGAAGATGAAAGGTTTGGAGGAATTACCAAACACAAATCTGATTTACCAAGACATAAAGCTGATTGCAATCAACGAGTTGAAGGCTTAGTGGAGTATGATGTTTTCCAAGACATTGAGCATTCCCCACTAGTTGGTGGTGAAGTACAAGAATGTTGGAGCAACAATGAGGGCAGCAAACGCGTGAAACAAAGTTCTGATTTTCAGTTACCGCCTAGCAGCAATTCACCATCTTCGCATTCTTATGAGTGTGAAGGCCAACCTGAGGTGTCCGTTGAAGATGAAGTGCGAGCCCTATCTAGATTTGATCGCACACATAGTCTGATTGAAGAGCTTATTTGGGATGCTCAGCTTGAAGAGAGACAAAGAGGAGTGAAATATGAAGTTGCTCTTCCCAAGTTGCAACTTATCAGAAACTCATTGGAGACCTTGAAGTCTGAGTACATAGGCTTGATTGAAGATAGAGATCATGCCGTTGAATCTGCAAAGAAGGCCTTCATTGTTTTCGAAGAAAGGGAGAGTATGGTTGATGAGCTCACTTTGGAGCTTAAATCAACAAAGGACAAGTTGAAAGAAACTCAGTTGGATCTAACAGAGGTTGCAGACCAGTTTGCAGATTTCAACTTTTTCAAGGAGCAAGAGGATGCACAAAGAGCTAAAAAAATCAATCAAGTGATTGGAGATTTTGACTATCTTCAAGAGGAGTTTGATCTTGAAAGCATTTCAAGAGAGTCAGAAGTTGCACGTGCAGATTTGGGGCAGCGAGACGTAAGGAATGGCTTCCAAGTCTTCAACAACCCCTTCTTTGAAGTGGGTGCTGAAGCAACTTATGACAATCCTCTCTTTGTTTTGAAAAATGAGTCAAGTAGTGAAGTGACCAAGCATGAGGTCAAGCGTGAACTCCAATCTAAGGATGCCTTGAAATCACTCCATGACGATGTGCCACGCATGTTGAGTAGTAAAGAATGCTTAAGAGGAATTGAGGACGCAGTCTTCACTTTGGAAAAGGGACCAAAATATGGTGATTGCACTCTTGTCAATCCATTCCTTGGGGTGAGGGATGCTAGTCTGCTCGGGGAGTTGAATTTGAAGTCATCTCATGTTTCATGCTTCAGTGTTCCTGAAGTTTTCATGGATAGGTTTCAAGGGTTCATCACACGGAATGCCAGTTTTGCAACTATGCCCTTGATTTTGACTAGCACTCAGAGATGTGCTATGTTTCCTTGCAGGAGTGTTGGAGATTATTTTCAGTTGGGTATTCAAGCTTGGGATTCTCAACATGGGTTGATGGAGCATACAGTTTGTGGAAAGAAGAAATTATGGAGGAACAAGAATCAAATTTTCAGACTTTTTGGTGTCGTTCTTTTCTTTAGCAGCTTCTTGATGGTTCCATTTGTTCATCAACAAATGGATTGGAGAGAGATTTTGAGCATGGGTTGGAGAAATGAACGATTGGTTGCTCTTGAATGTGTTTTCCGGCTAAGACATGGACAGATTTTGAGACTCGAGCTTGCTGGTTTGAGGCAGACCAGCCACCTTACAGGTTGCGTTTATCGCATTCAAGAGAGTTGGTTCATCACTCCTGATCAAAGAGGTGGTAGTTCTCTCATGGAGATGAATCTAGTGTGTTTTCCAACCACCTTGGAGGTGTCACCTTGCAGCTCGATGGTCATCTCACATGCTCACGTTCGGGATCTTGAGTGGTGTTGTTGTTTTCCCTTGGGTAGGACTCAAGAATCTGATTGCACTACGCTGATCGTAGCCTTGATCAGCAGCAATTATTTGTTCCATCACACTTTTCCTACTCTCCAAATTCATCTTATGATGGTTGATGATGTAAACTTTGACAGTTTACTCTCAGTATTGATTCATGACAGCAGTAGCTCACATGCCTTGGTTCACCACTCGGAGATTCATGGGGTTGGGACTATGATTGTTTTCTGTAGTCTTCATGGTTGTGCCAGTATAATTCAGATGAGGCATGGTAGCTTTATGCAGAGACATGAGTATGAGTTTGTTGAGCTCTTGCAAAGGAATGCTTCCTTCCTGGTAAGAATATTTTTAGGGGTCACACTTGCAGTCATGGTCCCATTTGTTACCATGTGGAGGTATGGGGAGGGGTTCGATTTTGATTTGAATAGTCTATCTCTCCTATTGCTTGGAATGGTGATTGACAGTAGTATGGTTGATACTGTTAATTCGGGGGATCGTGGACATGAGATGTTGCATGATTTTGATTTCCTTCCTTTAAGATCTTTCAGTTTGAGAATCATAGATGGTAACACTTTGGAGTTACAAGGGGACTCAGTGCAGCATTGGCACGATATTTTCATTGATGTGATCAGAGTGGCGCAGCGGAAGCATGGTGGGTTGTTCCTGAGACGCATTTGGGAACCAGGGATCATACTTGTTGCGTATGGATTAGTCTTCAAACTACTGGAGTTGTGGTGGTCTTGCTTGAGGACAAGCAATTTTGGGAAGGGAGGATTGTAATGTCCCCTTCTCAAACCTGATTGTTCTTGTGATCGTTGACCTTTTTTCTGGAAACCTGAAGGCTAGTCGGAAGATAAATTAGGGTTTCCTATTTTTTAGGAGGTCATTGTTCAGAGATGGTGGATTCAATGGCGGATTCCTTTTGGGTTTTCAGAGGGCTTTGCAGGGGTATGTTCATCTCAGCATTCAGAGCATTTTCTGGAATTTACTATTTTTAGTAAATTCTATTTTTGGCAGTAAACAGGATGGTAGCAGGCAGTTGACTTTCCCCTTCAGTTGACTCAAGTGGCGTATTCAGTTTCGGGCTTCAGAATGCAGTTCTGGGAAGTCGAGCTCATTTCACTTAAAAATAACATTATAATTAAAATGTTATTTTATCACCTTGGCCTAGTCGAATGACTTAATGTCGTTTTAAAAGTTGGACTCAAAGGGTGGCGCCTTCATTAAGGTTATATTTAATATTTGGTGAATTTTCCAAAGTCAAAGGAAATTAATGTGGGCGCATTTATCAAGGTGATGTTTTAATTAAAATATAATTATTGAGCTAAAGGTGAAAAGGACGCCTTATTGAAGGAAAAGTTAGGGTTTGAGCTTGAGGTGGATTTTAGGGTTTCGTGAAGTCAAACGGAACTTATAAAAAGGAGTCTTGTGCATCATTTCATCATCTTTGGTCTATGCTAATGTTATGCTGCCGAAACGGTTGCGGAATTGCTTCGAGGAATGAATGCCTCCTAGTCTGGGCTCGACTTCGTGCTTGAGAGATAGCACCTAGTGGAGAGGTTCGATTATTTAAGGTAGATTTGTGAGTTCATTTGTATTTGTGCTTTGTATTCAGTTTGGTCTTGTTAAGTAAGTCTGCATTTTTAGAGAGTTTTCTGTATTTGCTGATTTAACACAGCAGATCCATGTTTTTCATTGTAAGTCAAAAAATACAAAATACAGAGTTCTGGGTATTGCATTTATCTCATGGTTTAGGGTAGGCGATTCTTTGTCTCAAATCTCAGATTTTAG
>VDFB02338229.1:0-17350 GCA_007258455.2 Sequoia sempervirens | reverse complement strand
CAATTTGGAGTCTGTACAATTAAGTACCAGGCCGTACCAAGCACGGGATCAGGAAAAAACGCTGTAAAAAACAGAAAAAACAAAGTTTTCTTCTTATTAAATGCTTCAAAACTTCAAAACTGCCAACAACAGCCCAACCTCGACCCAAGGGAGGCTTCTTAAACTTGTTTCCCATCATTTAAAACTTCCCTCAACTGATTTTTGAAGGAGGGAACTATTAGTTAATGAAATTACATCATTAATGCTGATTTTATGCCAAATTTCCTTATGACAACTTTGCATTTTGAAGCAACTTTGCAATCCTAAAGACCTAAGACCTTAACAACCATTCAAATAACCTTGAAACAGCCTTATTACATTTTCAAGACCCCAAACCTTGCACACTTACATAAAAATTCACATTTTTTCCTTCAAAGTCTACAAAAGCAACTTTTAGTGCAAGATTGCATTGTTGCACATTTTGACTCAAAACTCAAAAACTCACCCTAGATCTTGCTCAATGGTCTTGATTGAAATTATTAATGACAAAAAGACTCAAAAAGACTAATTCTAACCTCCTAACAACATGTTTTCATCAAATGAGCAAAAATGGAGGATGAGGTGTAGGTGCTCTTGCACCATACACCCCCCCTAGAAAAGACTCATGCCTCATGAGTTGTGTTTGATACCACTGTCTCCAAGCTTCAAACAAGGTCCACTGATCCACAAAGCCACTCCACTGGTTCATGTAAACTGGAACTGCAAACAGCCCTGCACTTCTAGCATTTTGGAATGCATTGATACATGCATTTTCCCTCTTCTCTGTCCTCAGACCTGCAAACAGTCTTTTATCTTTTCCCTGACCAAGATTGAATTGTTTACTGTGTTTTTCACCTACATACAAACAAGGATTAGTAACTCTATGATCTTTTTTGTTTCCTTTGTCACCTCCATGCTTGCAACTATCTTTTCGTCCCTATTTTTCTTGCCTTTCACTCTCTGCCTCATCAAGTTGTTTTGTCACTATCAAATCAGACTTATGTACTGTACTTCCTAAAAAATTTGTTTGTTTCTCAGACCTGGTCTTAACTACAGGGCATTCAATGGCTCCTACTAACACACTTTCATGCAAACTCACTATCAACACTTCTTTTACCCCTACATCAAACCTTATATCTGCATTTTCAGTCTTAAAATAGGGAATAACATCAGAAAATTGGTTCTCCTTCATTACATTTATAGGTTCCTTCTTGCCACACATTATGACCTTTGCTTTACCTTTAGCATCTTCTACAAGAGGAGTTAACACAAAAGAATGACCATCTTGAACTATGGTGTAAGTATTTTCCCTACCATCATACAATGCCCTCTTGTCATATTGCCAAGGTCTACCTAATAAGAGATGACAACAGTCCATTGGAAGAACATCACACACAACACTATCATGATAACCACCAATTTGAAAATCCACTATAGCCTTTTCATTCACCAACAAAGATTGATCATCAGTTAACCATGAGATTTTATAGGGACATTCATGAGGAATCTTTTTCAATCCTAACTTATTGACCATTTCACATGACACCATGTTTTCAGTTGATCCAGAATCAATGACTACTCTACATACCTTGTCCTTGCACTTACAATTTGTCTTGAAGAGACTTTTCCTTTGCAAAGGTGCTTCCTCTTTTGCTGCCTTCAAGATTGTTTTTCTCACCATCAACATTTCCCCAACCTCAGGATCTGCATTCCTACTTGGAGAACAATTACTTTCACACTCCTCTTCCTGTACCAATTGTGCTCTTCTATCAGTCTTCTTGTCTCCACTAGAAGAACTACCAACCCTCTCAGGACACTTCCATGAAAGATGGCCAAACTCATTGCATGTGTAGCATCTTCCTGCAAAATCATTAGAACCTCTACCAATACCAAACCTTCCTCTACCTCTAAAACCAAAACCACCTCTAGAATCATTGTGATCTTTACCTTTGTTTGCTCCTTGATCTTCATTTGGCTGCTTTGATGTAGAAGGTATTCCTCTTCCTCTTGCACTAGGACCACCTCTTCCTCTTACTGCTTTCTCTTGTCTCCTTTTAAGCTTCTCCTCCACCCTGATTTCCATTTGATAACAATCCTCTACACTCCTAGGGTTAGCCAAAACCAATTCATCCTGTATATTAAGCCTCAAACCACCAATATACCTAGCAATTTTTTCATCTTCATTCTCATGATGACTAGACCTCAAACTTAATTTATAAAACTCCTCAGTATAGGACTTAATATCCATTTCCCTTTGCCTCAAACTTTGCAATTTTTTAAACATTTGAATTTGGTGATCGTTTGGTAAGAATTTACCTTTGAGTTTAGATATCATCTTGTCCCATGATGTGATCTTAGACTTTCCTTGTTTCCTCCTCTCAGACTGAAAGTAATTCCACCATACCAAAGCATGACCCTACAACTTAATCTTTCCAATCCTTATTCTTTGCTCTTCAGGAACTTCTTCACATTCAAAATGGTTATCTAATGCAGCAATCCAATCAAGTAGTTCTTCATCATTTAGACTACCACCATATTTAGAAACATCAAGTTTTACCTTAGGCTTGTCACCTTTCACTGCCTTCAACAACTTTGCCATTCTTTGGTCTTCTGGATCAAGTACTTCTTCCATGTCTTGAAACTCTAGATCTTCCTCTTTTTCTGGCTCACTCTCTTCAGCATCTCTTCTCTTGTTTGTCTCCAGGGCTATGAATCTCTCTTCCAACTCTTTGAGTTCTCTTGCATGCCTTTCCTTCATCTCCCTCATCTCTTTAGCCATATCTTTGCTCTTTGGAGGCATCTTGTCAACCTTTCCTTTTCTTCAACCTGCAAAATGCAAACCAAAACCTACTCCCTGCTCTGATACCACTATGATGCAGAGTGGCAGGGGAAGCAATACCTTTTTCCAATAGCTTCTCTAAATGCACACATCAACTTCACTATTCCTTCCAACAAGAAACTTGATCACCCAACTCAACTCACACAACCAGACATCACCACAGGACTTTGGAATGATTTGGACACTCTTAATATGACAAAACATGAACAACCAACCAGCCTTTGCCCATAGAAACTCTCATTCCCCCATTGCTGCCATTCTGTCCATGCATTCCTTCTAGCACTCACCAATAGGACAGTCATGATAAAACTTTGTTAAAGGCCAATAACAGAGAAAGAAACCATGTTTTATACTTCTTACATAGACCCTTACAGATCCCCAAAAGCATAGGACCAAACACCAAGAGCAAGTGTATCAAATAACTAATTTACAAGCCACCAAAAGGCTTCATTTGGCTTGTGCAAAGAAGGAATCAAATTGTCAAGGCACACCCAAACACCCCTAATGGCTTTAAAATAATTCAATAGGTTCCCCAAGACCTGTTACATTATTTCCATCCATTATATTTACTCAAATAATCAGAAATCAACAAATAATGTATTCAAATGATCACATTTTGGACTGTACAAGGCAAAAACCAGACCTATGGCATCACATAACTTTTGAAAACCTCCATTTTTCAATATGAAACAAATTTCAGCATGTAAAGGAGTCCTAAATCTACCAATCCACCAAGTTTTAAATTTTTCCCACGGTGGAAATGGGAATTACATCCATTTTGGTGACCAAACCCTTGTTTTGCAAGGTTTCAGACCCACTTTCACTAAAATTGATGTAACTTATTCAATTCTTAATGAAAAAGAGCCAAATCACCACCAAAAGAAAGTAGACTCTTCCCTCTTTCAAACCATTCCAATTTTGAGTGCATAAAATGATTTACCAGACCGTACCAAGTACGGAATCAGGAAAAAATGCTATAAAAAATAGAAAAAACAAAGTTTTCTTCTTTATTAAATGCTTCAAAACTTCAAAACTGCCAACAACAGCCCAACCTCGACCAAAGGGAGGGTTTTTAAACTTTTTTCCCATCATTTAAAACTGCCCTCAACTGATTTTTGAAGGAGGGAACCATTAGTTAATGAAATTACATCATTAATGTTGATTTTACGCCAAATTTCCTTATGACAACTTTGCATTTTGAAGCAAATTTGCAATCCTAAAGACCTAAGAACTTAAAAACCATTCAAATAACCTTGAAACAGCCTTATTAAATTTTCAAGACCCCAAACCTTGCACACTTACATAAAAATTCACATTTTTTCCTTCAAAGGCTACAAAAGCAACTTTTAGTGTAAGATTGCATTGTTGCACATTTTAACTCAAAACTCAAAAACTCACCCTAGATATTGCTCAATGGTCTTGATTGAACTTATTAATGAAAAAAATACTCAAAAATACTAATTCTAACCTCCTAACAACATGTTTTCATCAAATGAGCAAAAATGGAGGATGAGGTGTAGGTGCTCTTGCACCATACACCCCCCTAGAAAAGACTCATGCCTCATGAGTTGTGTTTGATACCACTGTCTCCAAGCTTCAAACAAGGTCCAATGATCCACAAAGACACTTCACTGGTTCATGTAAAATGGAACTAAAAACAGCCCTACACTTCTAGCATTTTGGAATGCATTGATACATGCATTTTCCCTCCTCTCTGTCCTCAGACCTGCAAACAGTCTTTTATCTTGACCAAGATTGAATTGTTTACTGTGTTTTTCACCTACATACAAATAAGGATTAGTAACTCTATGATCTTTTTTGTTTCCTTTGTCACCTTCATGCTTGCAACTATCTTTTCGTCCCTATTTTTCTTGCCTTTCACTCACTGCCTCATCAAGTTGTTTTGTCACTGTCAAATCAGACTTATGTACTGTAATTCCTAAAAAATTTGTTTGTTTCTTAGACTTGGTCTTAACTACAGGGCATTCAATGGCTCCTACTAACACACTTTCATGCAAACTCACTTTCAACACTTCTTTTACCCCTGCATCAAACCTTATATCTGCATTGTTAGTCATAAAACAAGGAATAACATCAGAAAATTGGTTCTCCTTCATTACATTTATAGGTTCCTTCTTTCCACACATTATGACCTTTGCTTTACCTTTAGCATCTTCTACAAGAGGAGTTAACACAAAAGAATGACCATCTTGAACTATGGTGTAAGTATTTTCCCTACCATCATACAATGCCCTCTTGTCATATTGCCAAGGTCTGCCTAATAAGAGATGACAACAGTCCATTGGAAGAACATCACACACAACACTATCATGATAACCACCAATTTGAAAATCCACTATAGCCTTTTCATTCACCAACAAAGATTGATCATCAGTTAACCATGAGATTTTATAGGGACATTCATGAGGAATCTTTTTCAATCCTAACTTATTGACCATTTCACATGACACCATGTTTTCAGTTGATCCAGAATCAATGACTACTCTACATACCTTGTCCTTGCACTTACAATTTGTCTTGAAGAGACTTTTCCTTTGCAAAGGTGCTTCCTCTTTTGCTGCCTTCAAGATTGTTTTTCTCACCATCAACATTTCCCCAACCTCAGGATCTGCATTCCTACTTGGAGAACAATTACTTTCACACTCCTCTTCTTGTACCAATTGTGCTCTTCTATCAATCTTCTTGTCTCCACTAGAAGAACTACCAACCCTCTCAGGACACTTCCATGAAGGATGGCCAAACTCATTGCATGTGTAGCACCTTCCTACAAAATCATTAGAACCTCTACCAATACCAAACCTTCCTCTACCTCTAAAACCAAAACCACCTCTAGAATCATTGTGATCTTTACCTTTGTTTGCTCCTTGATCTTCATTTGGCTGCTTTGATGTAGAAGGTATTCCTCTTCCTCTTGCACTAGGACCACCTCTTCCTCTTACTGCTTTCTCTTGTCTCCTTTTAAGCTTCTCCTCCACCCTAATTGCCATTTGATAACAATCCTCTACACTCCTAGGGTTAGCCAAAACCAATTCATCCTGTATATTAAGCCTCAAACCACCAATATATCTAGCAATTTTTTCATCTTCATTCTCATGATGACCAGACCTCAAACTTAATTTATAAAACTCCTCAGTATAGGACTTAATATCCATTTCCCTTTGCCTCAAACTTTGCAATTTTTTAAACATTTGAATTTGGTGATCTTTGGGTAAGAATTTACCTTTGAGTTTAGATATCATCTTGTCCCATGATGTGATCTTAGACTTTCCTTGTTTCCTCCTCTCAGACTGAAAGTAATTCCACCATACCAAAGCATGACCCTGCAACTTAGTCTTTGCAATCCTTACTCTTTGCTCCTCAGGAACTTCTTCACATTCAAAATGGTTATCTAATGCAGCAATCCAATCAAGTAGTTCTTCATCATTTAGACTACCACCATATTTAGAAACATCAAGTTTTACCTTAGGCTTGTCACCTTTCACTGCCTTCAGCAACTTTTCCATTCTTTGGTCTTCTAGATCAAGTTCTTCTTCCACGTCTTCAAACTCCTCATCTTCCTCTTCTTCTAACTCACTCTCTTTAGCATCTCTTCTCTTGTTTGTCTCCAGGGCTATGACTCTCTCTTCCAACTCTTTGAGTTCTCTTGCATGCCTTTCCTTCATCTCCCTCATCTTTTTAGCCATATCTTTGCTATTTGGAGGCATCTTATCAACCTTTCCTTTTCTTCAACCTGCAAAATGAAAACCAAAACCTACTTCCTGCTCTGATACCACTATGATGTAGAGTGGCAGGGGAAGCAACACCTTTTCCAATAGCTTCTCTAAATGCACACATCAACTTCACTATTACTTCCAACAAGAAACTTGATCACCCAAATCAACTCACACAACCAGATATCACCATAGGACTTTGGAATGATTTGGACACTCTTAATATGACAAAACATGAACAACCAACCAGCCTTTGCCCATAGAAACTCTCATTCCCCCATTGCTGCCATACGATCCATGCATTCCTTCTAGCACTCACCAATAGGACAGTCATGATAAAAATTTGTTAAAGGAAAATAACAGAGAAATAAACCATGTTTTATACTTCTTACATAGACCCTTACAGATCCCCAAAAGCATAGGACCAAACACCAAGAGAAAGTGTATCAAATAACTAATTTACAAGCCACCAAAAGGCTTCATTTGGCTTGTGCAAAGAAGGCATCAAATTGTCAAGGCACACCCCAACACCTCTAATGCCTTTAAAATAGTTCAATAGGTTCCCCAAGACCTGTTACATGATTTCCATCCATTATATTTACTCAAATAATCAGAAATCAACAAATAATGTATTCAAATGATCACATTTTGGACTGTACAAGGCAAAAACCAGACCTAGGGCATCACATAACTTTTTAAAACCTCTATTTTTAAATATGAAAGAAATTGCAGCATGTAAAGGAGTCCTAAATATACCAATCCACCAAGTTTTATATTTTTCCCACAGTGGAAATGGGAATTACACCCATTTTGATGACCAAACCTTTGTTTTGCAAGGTTTCCGACCCACTTTCACTAAAATTGATGTAACTTACTCAATTCTTAATGAAAATGAGTCAAATCACCACCAAAAGAAAGTAGACTCTTCCCTATTTCAAACCATTTAATTTGGAGTCCGTACAATGACTTACCAGACCGTACCAAGCACAAGATCAGGAAAAAATAGAAAAAATAGAAAAAACAAAGTTTTGTTCTTTCTTAAATGCTTCAAAACTTCAAAACTGCCAACAACAGCCCAACCTCGACCCAAGGGAGGATTTTTAAACTTGTTTCTCATCATTTACAACTGCCCTCAACTAATTTTTGAAGGAGGGAACCATTAGTTAATGAAATTACATCATTAATGTCGATTTTATGCCAAATTTCCTTATGACAACTTTGCATTTTGAAGCAACTTTGCAATCCTAAAGACCTAAGACCTTGAAACAGCCTTATTACATTTTCAAGACCCCAAACCTTGCACACTTACATAAAAATTCACTTTTTTTCCTTCAAAGGCTACAAAAGCAACTTTTAGTGCAAGATTGCATTGTTGCACATTTTGACTCAAAACTCAAAAACTCACCTTAGATCTTGCTCAATGGTCTTGATTGACCTTATTAATGACAAAAAGACTCAAAAAGACTAATTCTAACCTCCTAACAACATATTTTCATCAAATAAGCAAAAATGGAGGATGGTGTGTAGGTGCTCTTGCACCAGGGAAGAAAGTAGCTTTGTTGATTGTTGCTGCAGTGTGAACAAGGAGATATGTATGCAAGAGATTTAGTGGATGAATCAATTCAAGTAGTTGGTTATGAAGAACATGCATATGTTGACAACGATGAACAAGGAACTCTTGTTTTATTTGATGCTTTACCTTCTTCTAATCCTTTTGTTTCCTTTGAAGTTATCACTAAGTGTCTGCATGATGATAGCATTGATATAGTTGTATATGAAAGTGAAAGTGAGAGACAAATATTGGTACAACTGATGACACTCTTTGTGATGAGTTTGCACTCGAAGAATGTGATTGTGTAAATCATATGGATGCATATGTAGACCTCTTTGCTAGATTTGCAGCTCATAATTTTCCTCATAGGCAGTATGCTTTAGATTGTCATGTTGATGCAGCAGGAGGTGGTATTGAATATGATACTTCTTGTAGTAGTGAATGTGTTTTAAACAGTCATTGTGAGGAATTTGTTGTAGAAGTAGTTTCTGAGCCATATGAACCTATACTTGAAACTTCTTCTTATGGTAACATATTGATTGTTTACAACCTTGTCAATGAACTTGAAGTGGGAAACACTATTTGGAATGTTGATGCATTCTTTGAATGCTATGAATTGAAAGTGGATAATGGACATGTGGATGTTGATGAGTCTTGTTTCAAGAACATTGAGACATGTAATAGTGTGATCCAGCTGTGTTGTTGGGATGATAACCAAATCACATGTGATGTAATTCAGTTGGATGAGTTACAAATGTGTGAGCACTCTTTGCTTGACACACAGAAGGATTGGACACTATTTTTGAAGGATGATTTCTTTTCTAACCTTAATCATTGTGAGGGAATTGGTAAATGGGACAAGGCTGTGTTTTCAGATGGTCTTGATCACTATCCTCACATTTTGTCACTTGCCATGAAATCAAAAAATGGAATGAATGGAAGTGATGCAACCTATGTCATTTGATTTCCATGTGATAATAAAGCTAAATTCAAAGGTAGCCTGGCACTTGCCTTTGCAAGAATGAAGCTACTCATGTTGCTATGGTGTAGCAGAAGTAAGTATGGGTTAAAAGATATCAACTCTTTTAACAAATTGGTGTTTGAAAAAGGTAAGAACTGACTGCTCTTTTTCATTTGGTGGCCTGGGGCCATCAAGTGAAGTTAAATATTTTTAATAAAGACTTTGTCACCCATTGTTTCTAGCACCTGGTCTACTCTCCCAGAGATTTGAATTCTTGCTATGCTCGCAGGGGGCATATATCCCTAGAAAGAGCCACTATTGACACCTTCAAATTTTCAAATTTGAAGTGCCCATATTGAAAAAATTTCCCTTGCACACTCAAAAGTGCCCTTGAAATTTTTTTGCCCAAGTGACCTTTTGAGGGTCATAATTCGAGGCTAGTTGATTTTCATGCAAAACCACTTTGTGGACACACTCATGTGTGACATATGTGAATGTGCATGTCAATTTTCAGCTTCCCATGATGAGTTTTGATAGTGTTTTGAAAAGTAAAGCTGGAGGGTTTTGACACTTTTCTACTGTTTATGAACTCTCAGTTCTACGAAGTGGCCTCCTGTTTGAGTTGATATTTCACAACTGGATAATTGTCAAGATAAAAGGATTGGTGCACTACATTCCCCTTACATTCATGTGCTCCCTGATCCGATTTTAGAGCCTCAGGGTCTAATTTTCTATTTTTTTGAAATCAAAAGCAAATTCAATTTGTTCACTTTTTGCATCTGCATTTTCGGAATGATTCAAAGTGGTCATCTTTGACCCTTAATATCTAGTGAACAATGTGGATTGAAGGAAATCCCTCTTGCACACATGCTCAATGTACCTAAGTGATTTAGTGTGTCCAGTGGCAGTTTACCAGAAGATGATTTGATAATTTTTTGAGGTGACTTGGTGTGCTCGAGTTGGTTTTTTGACAGGTGAAATTGTAGAAAAGCCTAAGTGAGCCACTTTGGTATTTAATAATTTTCACCTCAGGAAGAATTCTTCCATTCTATTTATTGCAATATTTTTTGGGTTCAAATGGTAACATGCATGCTCAGTTTTGGGCCTCCTGGATGAGCTTTGAAGGGTTAACTAATCATTTTCTAACTGCAACATGGCCAAAATTGGTGTTTCAAAATTTTTAAAATTTTGAAACTCTAAGGACAACCCATTTCTTATTTTGGTCTAAAACATTTATAGCTCCATTTTCATATAAAACGAAGGTCATATGATACATTATTTTAATGCATTTTTGGTGTGGCGAACACCTCCCAGGGGGCTAGTTTACAAAGGAGGTACCTGATTCTTCATGGCTAGGTGAAGTTTGAGGAAATGAGTTTTCTCTAAATAATTTATTATGGCCGTGTGCAAAAAATCTTGGCTCCAAGAGTCACCGTTTGTGTGCGGTGAAATTGCTCCATTTGGGCCACAGACGTAATTAGAAGTCACAATTTTTAATAATGTTTCAAATGTTCATATTTAAAATATTTTGAATATTTTAAATATTGGGAAAATGTAAAGAGGAATTTAGGGCAAGTATAAAGTGCATTTCAAATGTTTATAAGAAAAGAAAAGTTTAATTATTGCTTTCTAATGGCCAAAGTCATAGTAGAACTCATCGTTGATTGTTGGTTTGAAACTCTCTCTCATCAAATCCGCGATGGAGCGATGTTGTGTTCTCTCCATCGCGTATCATCGATTTAATACTTTTTCCTTTAGCATATTGGCGATGCAGATATTGTGGCGCCTCCAAATTACACTCTACAATACAAAGGTTCATAATTTCACGCTTCTAAAGCCACAAACATATTGAGAAGAATTTCATGAAGAAAAAGTTGCATATTGACTGGTGCAGGCATTTGCTTGTTGCCATTAAATTTCATTGTGAAGTTGTAGAACATAGAACAGAGGATTTTGTTGAACAAAAGTGAATATCATCCATGCTAATTTATTTTATTGTGCATGGGTAATGTGATTTTCATAGTTCGATAAAATAATTTGAATGCTTTCCCAAGTAAAAATAGAGGTTTGGAGCTGTGGATATTAGTAAATGATAAATACATAGGTAAAGAAGTTTTTACAGCCAAATAAGGGGAGAGTGAAAGATTTTCACGAGGGGTTTCTAAACTTTCACAAATAGATATTTTTGTAAAGGAAAATGATAAGAATGATGTGTCTTCCAAGGGGGAATATTTTTCTGTTATAGGTAAATGATGAAGTGGGAATGCAAGGGCAAGGTTGAAGATTATTCAGCAAGCAAAGGCAGTTGCAGATCAACGAACTTGAATATGCAAGTGTGTTCTTATGATCTCCACTTAGAGTTTTTTTCTCCTCAAGTGGTGTTTCTGCTCCATTTTGGGAGAGGTTGTTCTGTAATTAGTCACAGAGTATATTGTAATATGAATATAGAACATTTTAGAGGTTTTGTTTTAGGTTGGAGTCTGCTGATACTTATGTAATTTTGGTTGCAATACTAGCAAGATAATATAATTGAATAGTTCAATTTCAAGGCCATTTTACTCTCCTATGTACTGGTTTTGCAAGTTATGAATAATATAATCAAGGTTATCTTATTTGTCTCCATTAGTTTCAGATAGATATGTGGTTTTGTTCTTGTCTATTAATTCAAAGAATTAATGTAGGTACTTGAATATGGGCTGTAAATTTGTATTAAGCTGAGTGCTAGGATTTTGATAAGTAGTGGTCGGGATATTATGCTAAAATATTGTAAGGCAACATTTTAGAGATTCATATAATGTCAAATTGAAGATTGTTATCAGATTATGTGGGTGTTTAGGTTGACTCTGTTCCAATGAATGAAGCACTAATCTAAGTGGGTTATGGTTGAACCTTCAAATTTTGCCAAAATTTGAAGGTGCCATGTCAAAATTTTTAATACGACACTTAAAAAACTCAGTTGAAAAAGCAGCTCAAGGAGCACATTTTGAAAAATCATCACATTGGATCTATTCATTTTCATGCCAAACCACCTTGCACAGATGTTTATCTACCATATGTGAATGTGCATGCCAAGTTTCAGCTTCCTACGATCAGTTTTGACAAGGTTTTGAAAGGTCAAGTTGAAGGGTTCTGTGAAGATTTGTTGTCTACGCACAGTAAAATATGTTAAAGTAGCCATCTTTGGAAGCTATTATTAAGCAATTGAAAGCTCGCCATGGAAAAATAATTAATTCCCTAGATTCTCCTCATGAAAATGTACCTCCATGCCAATTTTTAGGGTCATAGCACCTAATTTAGTATTTTTTCAAAGCCAAAACCAAACTGATTTTGCACAGTTTTGACACCAGCATTTCCACAAAATCCTTACAAAAGGAAACTTTGACACCTCATATTTTGCAAAAGAATATTCCTGGTGGAAAACCCTATTGCACATGTGTTCACCATGCTTAAATGAGCTAGTATGAAAAATTATAGCTTCTAAAAATAAGATCTTATATTTTTTCAAAAAAGGCAAGTAGAGGTTTCCAATTGAGTTGGATAGTGGAAGCTTTTCAGAAAATGCCAAGTAAGCTACTTTGACCATTGACAGTTTTCAATCTTGATCACCTCATACCAAATCATTCTGCAACCATACTCTCCTATCACAACTCAACATTTTGGTGTGTTTTCATGGCTCAAGAAGAAGTTTTGATCAACATTCTAAGGCGATTCTAAAAGGTACATGACCTATTTTCATCATAGTGCAAAATGTCAAAAGGGAATATTTTTGGATAAATAACTTCAAAAATTGGAACTAATGGCATTTGTCAATTTTGACTATATGGGTTCCATTTGCTAATATATTCATGATAGCAGGCATGGAGGAGGATTCCATCACAAGTAAACAACTTCAAGTATCCAGAACAAATCTTTGAAAATGTATTGTCATTGAGATTATTGCTTGGACAAAATGATAATTCATCAAGTGTCTCAATCAATACCATATTGGCACATTGTAAGAAAATTTTCTACTCTGTCAAAATACTTATACTAGTGTAAAGGACTGTTGTTGCACATCTACTCCAAGGATCTCATTCATAAGGTGTCATAAAAGTAAGAGAGATGATTAGTGCTTCATGTGTGACCTTCAAACACTTTGCTTCTAGGAGGAGTGTTTCATGCATTAGAATATCAACACAAATTTAGAACATTGGCAACCACCTTGGGTATGAGGAAAAGGAGGATGCTCATAAATCTTTAAACTTTTCCATTGATACAATGCAATCAATGTGTCCTATTGAAACTGGTGGAGGGGGAGCAGTTGATCCATGGGTGCAAAATACAACACTTATCCAACAGACATTTGGGGACTATTTACAGTAAAAAATGAAATGTTTGAAATACCAATGCACATCTGAGAGGTGCAAATTCTATACAAGCATTGGGTGGTGATTTGAGTAGAATACCTATGAAGACTTCAAGAAGATGCCTAGACTTGCAATAAAAGCTTTATCATTTGAGGCTTATATAGTTATACAAAGGTTTCAACTCCATTCTTAGATCACTACAATGTGAGTTTTACAACAGAAGAGGTGGCCTCTCTTTGGTTTCTTTGCAAGCAAGGATCTCTTACAACCAGAAGTCAATAAAAGGAATGAGTAAAAATTTGTGAAGGAATTGAGCCAATTTGCCATGAACAACAAAAGGAAGTGTCTGACCCACTTCAAAAAAAATCATGTCACTATTGGCTTTTAAATTCAAAGCTTACTTGCGCATTTATCTGGCAAAACAATGCGCATAAAGTTGTCATGGGAATTATTCTAAGTGAAAATTGGAGCAATCAGAAACCATTCCAGTGTGAAACACTTTAAAAATAGGCTTCCACTATAACAATGTGCAATCATATCAATGAGAATTCTATTAGTTTTGGAATGAGTGATCAGGAACCGTTGGATTTGGATTTGTGCCGTGGATATAGTCCAACCAAATAAGGCTTCTATAATTCATAAAATGAAAGCATTGAAACAGGGTGATTACAAAGGTATGAGCGTATGTCACAACATCAAGAATATTATTTGCGCTGCCCTTGTAAACATAAAGGAAGCGGTGTTAACTGGGATGCCTAGTATTTCTGCAAGATTGATAAGTCAGATGCTTGGTTCCACAACCATTAAGGTTAATGCCAGTGACAATCATGGGAAGGCATAGTAACACTGTCTGGATTTTAATGCATTTAAATTGAATAAATGTTGCACCCTTGTATGGTAGGCGTAGCATGGTGGAATTCAAGAAGTTAAAATTATAGTTTAATTCATTTAAGACGGACGGATAGGTGAGGATGTGAATTGAAGATCAAAGCATAATAGTTAAAGAGTTCACATTCCACGCATGAGAGGAGAAAGTAAATACAGTGAAACATGGAGATATTGGTAGCGAACTTCAAAGACATATGTTGTACATCAAATCAAATGAAAATGCAGATGTAGAGAGGGTACGCAGGAGTCAAGAGATTGCAAGAGTTCCAAAATAAAATATGAAGGACGATATAAAGCACAACAAAGGAAAATGAATGTTGAAAGAGGAATAAGAAGAGGAATGCAGTTTGAAACACAGATTGAAGTGTCATCAAGCCGCGCCAAGGAGGAGACCAATACATATGAAGAAGTTGCGCAGGTAACATTAAAGAGAGAATATGGGGAACAAAATTCAGCGTAAAGCATAATAGTTGTGGAACTGAGAACACCCCGAAGCCTATAATCCAAAACAAAAAATGTGTTTATTGTATACTGAAGAAGAAACACACAAGGAGGATTTTTCCAATGAGGAAGTTGAATTTCAAATTTTATAAATGACATGGTTGAATCGATGGACTGTGAAAAGGGGTGGGAAACACAATAAAGCATTACCCACATCACCGCAGGCACCCAACAAAAGGTCAGCGGGTGAGCGGTGAGCCTCCCTGCGTCCCCGCAGGAGGAGTCAAAGATGTGTGTAGTGTTGCGGGAGGTCTCATAATATTCCTCGCATTACCCCAAGGGGTCACAAATTTATACATGCGTATGCCGTGAAATAAAATGTGTGTGGCAGATTAAATGAGCGGTAAAAATAGAAACTAATTTATTAAAAATAAAAGTGTGCGAGGTAAGATATTTTTGAAGAGTGTAAATATAAACTTTGTAAAATATTTTCACCAATTGAAATAGGGAGTGGGTGATTATTTTACCCAAAGGATATTTTATTAATTAATTGAGTAAGAATGAAGTGCAAATCTCCAAATAAACGAAGAATGAAAATAATAAATCAAATTAGTCTCCAAGGCAAAAATAAAGGGAGTTAAAAGGTGGGTAATTTTTTTTACTCAAATTTTATATTAAATGGGTGATAGAACGAATGTGAAGTTTCCAACAAGAGGAAATATGTGGAGATACAAAGTTGAAGATTAAAGTTAAAATATTTAATTTATCAGAGGCAACTAATTAAATATTTTATTTTTTCGAGAATAATTAAACGAAGAGCTGCACCGAAAAGAGTTACACCAGATGGATATTGTGAAGAGTTGTAACCTTGGAAAAATAGTGTATATATTTAAGGTGAAATAAAATCATGGAGGGAAGAATCAGTAGGTTAGGTAGTTGGATAGGTTGGTCAATCAGCTCAACAAAACATTATGATGTATATTGTAAAATCTTTTAAAATTATATAATAGAGAAGAATGCATAAATTTGGTGATCCAATTATGGTGTCAGTTGTTTGTTGAAATAATTGAAAATATTATCCGGTTGTCTCCAAGGTTGACATTTCCTTATTATTTAAATTGATGTATCAAGGATATTTTCAATTTAATAAAGCACATTTGTTGCTCTTGTGTGGTTAAGTTAACTGGCTCCTTCAAGGAAGGATTAAATTCTTTTAATTAATCACAGTAATCCAAAAAAAGTCATTTGGATCAATAAGAAGAACTTGATAATTGCATCCTTGCACGTTTATGCCAGGCATAAGCTCATAAAAGTGCCAAACAATTATAATTTAATCCAGAAGTAGGACACACATCTCATTTACCTCTTGACTCCATTAGCCTAATAAAAGTAGGCATTGATCATTCCAAATCCATTTTAGAATTTTATAAAATCTTATTCAAACATTCACATCTCAAATTTCAATAGGAGTAGTTATTAAGCTTTCATCTATCCCACTCCCAATTGCCATTGTGGATAGATTGCTCAAGTAGGAAGCATATAGTCTAACTCTGCCTCATTTACATAGGTGCACTTGCCTAGGTCTGGTAGAGCTCGAAGAGAAGAAGGTTCAAATATACCATTTGGCCTTTTTCATTAGCCTAAAATGTATCAAGAACTTGGCAACCTCTTATGGTTTCAAACTAGCGTTTTTGAGAACTAACAAGTTATTCATGTTACATTATGTTGGTTAATTCAACAACTGATTATAAATTTAAATCCTATTACTTATTAGTCCCAGTTTGATTGTGTGTTGAGCTCATTTTAATGAATCACATCTATCATGTTTAATTGAGGCATTACTGTAGAGGTCAGCCAAGTCTTTAGAGTGTTGTTTCTTTCAAACAATCAAAGGAGAACCATCTATTTACAGTGTATTTGGTACTTTGGCACACAAGTATCTATAAATATACTGATTGGGACTACCCTCCTTGGTTTAATAGAGACAAAAGTGTAGAAGACTTTCAGTCTCTCTAACTAAATCTTGTTCATTGGCCAAATCAATTTTTGAGTGTGAATATGAGAGAGTGACTACTCTTTAGGATTCATTGCATCTATTGATGTGGCAACCAACAAGACCCACTCAAGGAATCTTCGTCGACGCAAGGGAGGTACACCCTTTCCAATTAAATGTATCACATTTTATCTAAGAAAGTGGATGGATAGGGGCCTCCTAGAATGGAAGTATGACCCAATCACCCTCTCTGTGGAAAGTTACAAGTTTGAGCAAGTAACTTATGCTAAGCTAGGGATTCCCGTGTCACTCAAGGGAGATAAATGTTGGTATAAAACTATTGAGGGTGTAGTGCTACACCCTTGCACTAAGAATATCACTAAAACTCAATCAAAATGGTGGCCTCTAACTAGTTTGGTTATTATTCGCAACTCGAGGAGATACCTCCTAGCAAGCGGAATGGTTGGGTGGCAAGGTTGTTTAGAATCCTGTTTTCTCTATCCTTTTATATACAGAATCAAGGGGAAAACTAGTTGGATTCACCAAGGAGTTCTCTAAATGGATGTGTCTCATATTGGTAG
>VDFB02338228.1:0-22904 GCA_007258455.2 Sequoia sempervirens | reverse complement strand
AAGCAATGTTTCTATAAATTGCTTGATTAGTTGTTAATTAAAATGTAGTTAAAAATGCACTTCATTTCACACTGAAACTTTCTATTCTAGGATCTAGTCTTGGGCGAATTTGAAAAGAAGGTGCCAGATGGAGGTTTCTATTTTTAGTTTCCAGCAGTTAGTGCCTGATTTTGAGGCCTTTTTGGATCAACTTTTGGGTGATAGAAAGTTTCCAACCTTTTGATGCCATTTGGAGCTATTTTGGAGACAATTTTTTAGGCTTTTTGAGGGAGCTCGAAAATGCAGAAGAAGTTGCCTTTTTGGAGAGATGGCAACCCGATTTTTCTATTTTGGCACTACATGGTCACATTTTGGCTATAAATCATAGAAAACTTGATTTTCTCGGTGTTCAGAATTATTTTCAATTTCTTGCTCTCTTAGCCACTTTGAGAGCTTTGTAAACTCATCTGACATTAGATTTTGATGTCTTATTCCTCCACTTACAATAAAGTAGCATATTTCTCCTTTTTACTTTCATGTCATGGGCTCACAATAATAGTGTATTTTTGTTGTGATTCAAACTATCAATTCCTTCTTAGTCCTATTGTTTTGGGTTATTGTCAAGGTTTGCAATAGGTTCAAGTTGCACATTGTATCCTATTTTCAAGGGTCTTTATGCAAAACACTGATGAACTGAAAGCATTGTGGTGAATTGTGAGAGTTAATTGTTGTCAAAGGAGTGTTGTGAGTTAAGTTTCATCAAGATCTCAACATTTAGTTGATCATCTTAAGTTGTAGGTGTCAATTTTTAGTTTTCTTCCTACGTCCCTTTTCCCTTGAAGGTGCTTAGATTAGGTGATTAGTTAGAAGGGAACTGGCCCACTTTGGAGATTCACTCTCCCCGATTGGTTTACCCACAAACCAAAGAGTGTTTCCATGTTGTGATAGGATAGACAAGCACAACTTGCCTAGAGGGTGCAATCCTGATCACCAACAAGTTTATCTAAGAAATAACTTACTTAGAGCAATTTATCAAAAAATGAAACACAAGAACCATGCATAGATGAATAACACAAAGAATAACACCAAAGAACAATGTCTTCAGTTGTATTTGCTTCACCAAAAATTTGCAACAATTCAAGTATCTCGAGTGTTACAGTACTTCTCCAAAGCTCTTAACTAAAGTTCTAACTTTTTCTAACTATCTAACCCTTACAAATGAGGAGAAAACCTCCATTTATAGCACCATATCCTTAGGTCAGCCCAAATTAGGGTTTCAATTAAGATCAGCCAAGGAGGTTGGCCCTAACATATTTTAAATTCCCCTAATTCAAATTTACATTAAAATATTAGAAGTCGGCTTCAAAAGTCAATTTTTACAATAAATATTCCTCCTGACATGGAATCCAAGGCATAGCTGATTTGTATCTCCTTGCAAGCTTGATGAAGTGGGAACACATCTCAAGACTGGCCAGTTTGGCGGTCCTCCTTATCCGTCTCTCATTCTTTTCTTCTAGAAATTTCTTTAACTTTGACAAGAACTCGATCTAGGTTGGATTGGTTGGGAGTGAAATTAAATTAATCCTTGCCTTAATTGAATTTAATTGTCCAGTATACTTGGTCAAGGCCTTTTCCCAATCAAAATAAAAACCCTGATATCTATCCAAGCTAGAAATGTAATTGTAGCATCTCCATTCTTTTAATTATTGGGCCACAGACATCTCAGGTAGTGAATAGATTCATGCCAGCCACTCCGTCCAACATCTAAGTTCTTTCCCCAGTTTCTTCCTTCTATAAATAACTCCAAGAAAGTGCTAGATGCAGTAGCTATCAAAATTTATTCTTATTTTGGGCTCCTGGTATTGTCTTCTTTCGTGTCTTGTCTTGAGCTCATTCCTAAATTAAACGCCTCTATCCACTTATAACCTTAAGGAGATTCTCCATCGCGGACGTGGAATCTCTTTAACCAACATACTGTAGCACTTATTTAATCCTCTTTTAATGATCACCTATACCAACTCTGTTATTATAAATTCATAGGTGAATTAGTGTATGCTCCTTTTAAAGAAAGATGTTTTTCATATACTTGAAGACTTTTTTCATTACCGCATCGCGGCAAACTATTTCTCCTGTGTATCCCTTTACAGAGTAATTTCAAACTCCTTTCAATCTTCAATAATATCTCTTTTTTGATAACAATCCTTCGTAGTTCTAAAGACTCTACCGCTTTGTGCCTCAGAGGCTTTTGACAAGATGTTGACGTGTTCATACTTCATACCCTCTTTGAGCTGCCTCCTCTCTATCCCTCCTTTCCTTAGCTCCTGTCTAACTCCCATGTTCCATATGAATCTTTTAAATCTCTTTCTTGTTCTTTGTAGGAATTCCAATAGTTCAGTTTGAAACTTATAACTAAGTTCTCACTTTATCTTTATATTTATTCTCTGCAGGAACAGCAACATGGACAAATCTATTATTGAATGCATCCCTGAAGAGCTTAGAAATAGTTCTTGCTCTCTTCCTTTCCTTGGGCTTCCCCACCCTCTCTAGGAATTTGTCCCAATCTTGAGTTTCATCTTCCACAATTACTACCTTTTGTTTCCATCTCTTCTCTATCCATTCAAGAGCAGTCGATTTCCCAATCTCTACATTCTTCTGAGAAGTTTCCTACTCCGATTGATCATGGGGAGGGCTTTCCTTGACAACTTCTACATTTTCCTCACACTTTTCTTGATTTTGTTGTTCCTTGTCCTTATTAAGCTTATCTTTATCTCCATCATGCTTGTCACCATCTTTTTCAAGTTCATCACCACCAAACCTATCATCATCTTCAACCTCAATATGTGGTTGATCAATGTGTTCCTTGTGTGGAGGCTGAGATGGCATTTCTACTATAACCTCGGAGGTTGCTTCCTTATTTTGCACTTCCTGCTCTTCCAATTTCTTTTCAAAGCTGCTCAGTTGTCCACCTTTGGGTGTGAGAACCTCTTCATTTGATATATCCTCCCTTGGATTATTAGGAATATTTCCTTCTCCTTCTTGTGGTTGATCAAGGGTACTAGAAACATTTCCTTCTGGTACATTATGAATTGGAGATGGAATGGGAGAATTATCCCTTGCAATTGTCTTTTCCATATTTTCTATAAGATCATTAGTAGGTGCCTCTTCAGTGGTCACCTCCTCTTTATCCACATCTTCTACTAGAGGAGTCCTGGGTTTAGGATAATTTCTCCTCACATATACCTGTTGCTTATCCCCATAACTTTCAACATCAACCACCTTAGGTTGACTGGCCTCTTCTTCATGACTTTGGCCCTTTTGGCCTCTGCTAACTTCTCACCCTGGGTCATTATCTTTCTCTTCCTGGAGAGTTGGGCTCCTTCAGCCATGTAGTGCTCCTTAGTTTGCTTTTGTTTCTGATAGTGACTTGGCTATATTTGGACATTGTGATACTTTGTTTGATGTTGGATTTATAGATATGATGTAGTTGATGATACTTTATCACCGATGTTTTATGCTCATAACGTGTTTAGTATATGGATTTAATGGTTCATGCAGATTAATCTTGTCTTGTGTATCATGTGTTTATTTGATGATTATTCATATCATGTTAATTAGTAATTGGTTATTGTGTGCTGATGTATTTGGTGAAGGGGAATAGGGTCACAACACTCGCTTGTGAGTGCCCTGTGATGCTATGACTTTCCCTTCACAATGTGTTTGCTTGTTTGTCTATGTGCATGCTCGACTGTGTGGTTTGCTACAGGCTGCAAGTACCAAGCATCGACTCCACCTGAATTGCCAGGTTTGAGCATGCCTTATACCCAATGTAGATAGTTGATTTGGACACAGCATCGGGTTCCCCTCTGTTGAGCCATCATCCTTGACTAGGATGAGTGTCTATTTACCGTTCCCTGTTGTGTGGTCAATTCGAGTTGTTTTGTTGATGTTGTCGTTTTGCCTTCTGTTTCGATTTGAGGTCTGGTATTGTTGGGTATTTTGTATATTTGATTAAATTGTTTGATTAGTGCTTGATTGATTTGAAAGCTAATGGTGGATAAAGGTATTTGATAATTTATATAAATGTTTTAATATAATTTGTAATTTTAATAAATAAAATATTATTAATGTTTTGTTTGATTTAAATAAATTAAAATTTATGGTTTAATAAAGAAATATTTAAATAATATATTAATTAGTGCATTGTGCAAGTAAAATTAAAATGAAAGGGATTAAAATTATAAATTAATATTTTAATTGTGTAATTTATTGTGTGCAAGCATTAAAGTATAGTTGTATTATAAAATTAATAGAAGTGAAATTGTGGTAGTTAACAAGGTGTGTGAAATTAAATTAAATAATTAATTTAAAGAAGTGGAGGCTACAACGAATTGGAAAAATAATAAATAAATTAGTTATCTGGCAAAAGATAAGGGCTTTTTGTTATTAGTTTGAAAACTAATCTTGGGAATGGATCTCGGGAATGTTTTGTTTTCTTGAAAGCTCTAAAAATTTGTTTTTGGAGGCTTTGGGGTTTTGGGAGCTTTGAATTTGGGGTTTTTACAGAGGTTGTTGAATTCAGAAGAGCTTGGAGCTGCAAACCGGAAAATTGAGGCTTTGGAGGAAATTAGAGTTGCAACTAGAATTCAAACCCGGCAACAACACCCAGCTCAGTGATTCGAATTATTCCAGGTTCCATAACTTCTCCTTAAATTAATGTTTGTTCAAAAAATGATTATTACATGAATGTGTGTCTGAAGTAAAATAATTATTTGTTTAAAATTCTGAGTACTCTGTAAAATTGCTTGCTCTGTATTTCTTCCCAATTTGACTGTAATTCTTTTTAAGCATCTCAACTACAACAATGATTAAATTCCTCCATTCTCGATTTAGGTGCAAAACTCTGCCCCTCTTTCGATTGATTTCGAATTTCACTTCTTAATCATAATCAATAGTATGGCATGCAATATTTTTTATGTACTCTGCCATAGAATCTTAAATTGTAAGCCTAATAGCTCAAATCTTTAATCATCCATGTTGGGGCCATAGATTCTATGTTGAAGGCCGACTTCTCACATCTCATTTTTTGTCCCTATCGATGCATGCGGGTATTCAAAGTCTCTACTCTGCAAATTCTTTTCTTGGTTTAAACTGTGCATAGTAATTGCCTTCCTGAACCAAGCTTTTGTTTTTAGATATTATATCTTAAACATTATGATGGGCATTATAGCCCGAATTCATAATCACTTCTAGTTGCTCTTCTCATTAGGAAACAATGTGTTTGGCTTAAAATGATTGAATTATTAAGCATTGACCTTTCGCTATTATGCATAATTTATTTTCATTATGTATTCCTTCTCTCACAGTCGTGACCTTCCTGGGGTTGCATAATTCGTATATGTATCTTTCAAAAATTTGATGGGGTCTAGACTTAACCCTTACCCATATTCTAACATTCACAATTAGCACCATGTGAGTTTATTAGAGTATCGGTTGTATTGGAAGATTTGTTGTTTTATTGTTTTATTTTATTTGAAACTACTGTTTATTCTTGACTTATATCGCCTCCCCTGTTATTATCTTCTAGTTAAGTTGATTTTTTCTTTGTATACCTCTAGTCGATTGTTATGCATTATCAGCTGTTATTATTATGTTTCAAGTTTGAATGCATCGAAGTACAATTCCATGTAAATAAAGTATAGTAAACAATGGTCTTAGATTATATTCTTCGCCGCACTGGATATACTATGGTTGGTGTTACACAGCCTCTTGTAGTTGCTTGTTAGTTTCTTAAGCCTATCCAAAAACCCCTTAGTGCACACCCTTGCGGTTATCCTCCTCTTTAAGGCGAGTCTCTACAGGCCTCCTTCTCAGTCGTGTGCCTCATGTAGCTTTGTCACTGGTGCAACATGTTCTCTGTTGGCATATGCGTTGGAAATTAGAAGATGCATGGTTCTCACTTTGGTTGATAATGGGTTAGAAATATGTAGATATACTATGTACCTAGGTTAATAAAGATAGGTGCTTGATGTTGTGCTATGATGTCAATTTGATAATTGTATTATATGTTGCATTGATAATGTCTATCACTTTATAATTTGATTATATGATTTCGATAATATATATATATATATATATATATATATATATATATAATATATATATATTTATATATATATATATTTATATATATATATGTAGATATATATATATATATGTAGATATATAGGATATAGATATATATGTATATATACTTCTATATTATTTAATTTTGTATCTTGTATGTTGAAACAACAGAATCATACTTGGTAATATGAAATATGTGTAACGTGATATATAGATTTTGTATATATATACATATATATATAGACTATAAGCATATATACATATGTATATATATATGTATATATATGTATATAAAAAAGCATATATATGTATACATATGTATATATGCATATATATGTATATACATTTACATATATGTATATATATATTATTATATGTATATATACATATATATATGTATATATATATATATATGTATATAAATGTATACATATAAATGTATATATATAAATGTATGTATATATATATGTGTATACACATAAAAATGGCTGTCTATAATCCCCGCAATTAATTAAATATTTATTACATTTAATTAGTTTTCTAAAAATCCTCTCACATATGATTAAATTTAATTAATTTAATTATATTGTTCATTCATCTTATTTTTCTTCCATAATTAAATAAATTTATTTTATTTAATTATTTTCATACTTCCACTTAATTAATTAAATAAATACATTTTTTTTATTTAAATTAGTTATCATTGTTTAAATTTAAATTAAATCTTTTGATTTAATTAAGTTTAAATATTGCTCTTTCTTCTATTTTAAGTTCTTCTTCTAATTAATTAAATATTTCATTTAATTAATTTCATAAAAGTGATTTAATTAAATAAACCTTATTTAATTAAATATCTTATGCTTTCTTTCTAAAACACAATTAGATATTTTATTTGATTGTGAAATCTTCTCATATCAAAATAAATTTTATTTAATTATGAGATCTTCAAAAAACTCGATTGTTTTCTTCTTATCACAAACTTCTTCGCTTAAAAGCTTAACACTAAATATTTCATTTAATTAAGAAAAAAGTCAATATCTCTCCACAAATAATTGAATTTCTAATTCATTATTTATCACTTTTAAATCTTTCTTTTATTCTTTTAAAGAAAGATGATTTCTTATCTTCTTATCTTTTTCCTCTTTCATAAAAATAGAAAAATCTTGTTTTCAGGTTTTCTTCTATTTTCTCTTCAGTTTCATCCTTCTTCAGCCATTCGATCTGGCAGGAATTATCACAACCGTCAATCAAGACGGCCAATCAAAATCATTCGAAAAACTCTATAAATACCTATGTGAATCCAAGCATTGGTAATAGGCAATTAATTAGAGTTCATGCATTTAATCCATTTAGTATTCATTTATCATAGTATCATGGTTATTTCAAGCATATTAGTCTTATTCCATATCATAGCTTAAATCTTGCATCATGCATCACATTTGAATCTCGTTCTTTAGGAAGACAGTTTGTTGAGCCTAGCCTACAATTTGAGAACAAAAGCTGGAATCGACAAAAACACTAAAGATAGAGGACGATAGGACGACAATCGAAACAAAATATTGAGTTTGCATTTACTTACTTCTTTTGCTCTGTTTTGATATAATGTCTTATCGGTGTGCTTAAATAGTATTTTATTTCAATTCATTTACGCATATTATTTTTGATCATTAATAATATATATATACATATATGTGTATTATGTATTAATGTATATGTATATATACATATACATGTATATATACATATATATATACATATTTATATGTATATATATATATGTATATATATGTATATGTATGTATATATATATACATATATATGTATATATATATATACATATATATGTATATATATATACATATATATGTGTGTGTGTGTGTATATTATACATGCACATACAAATATATATATGTACATACTTATTCAAGTTATAAGAGTTATATGTAAGTATTTATATGTTTGTGTATATAAGTGTGATGAGATCAATGAGAAATTATTGTTGCTTTAATTACTAAATAATGATGTAAGTGATATAAATGAAACTAAGAAATATTTAGATATGAGGTTCGATTGGAATAAATAGAAGGTTAGTTTACATGGAGTAATGGATTGTTCTCTTTTGAAGATGAAAGCTTAGGAAAATGTAATGGCTGCATTGTAAACTTATCTAGCATAATTTGATTATGTCCTTGAATTGAGTCTTTGTATGAATAAAGTTTGTGAATAATAGAAATGGGATAATTGAGAGTTATTGTTCATTGACTAAGTCTTTATGTGAAGAGGATTTTGGAAGTCTTCCAAAGGAGAGAGCGAAATTTCTACTTGATGGTTTCTATGTTTATTCATTGGAGATGATTGCTTATGTATTGAATAAGTATACGAGGGTCGTTAGCCTTGCACAAAATGTTTACCACTTTGTTTGAGATTTGTGTGCGTGATGGTTTATTCCTCACCCTTTTTGTATGTTCATGAGGTTATGTGATTGGTGCAAGTTGGCTTACTCTTTTGATTTCATTGGGTCTCTTAGCTACTGGTATGGGGAGTGGCTCTCAATGGGGGTCGACGCACAAAGGGGCAACAGGATAACCCATGTGGGAGTTTCTTAACTCAGTGATAACATAAAATGAATTAGGGGTTTGGGTATTTTAAACATTAATCAAGATAAGCTATTACCTCACCCATGCATGTAGTGCTTGTTTAGGCTAAGGATGGGTTGGGAAGGCCTAGTTGGCAAGACCAACTTCCTTGTCCTCATGAAAGGAGGATTGGTTATGCATGTGTCACCCTATGGGGTCGGCGTCTAGTGAGAGGCTATTAGGGTAACCAATGTCAGGACCATGCGATGACACTCCTCCCTCTCCAGACTAGTATTCCCATGTTTGGTCTCTCCCCTTGGTATGAGATGTCCTCTAGAAGCATTGTATGGTCTTATGTGTAGTTAAATGGTTTATGTGTCAGTTGTATTTGTTAGCCTTGATTTTTTAGTTTGTAGTTGCCTTGTTATTGTGGGACCAACTGTTATCTCCTAGCACAGGGGGTGGACCTTCAGGTTCCACATGGTTGGGAGGAATGTGCCATGTACTCCATTGGGTCCCCTTACTTTGTTCATGTTCGTGGTGGCTACTCCCAAATTTGAAGACTTCTGAACTTGTTCCAGTTCATATGGATTATATTTCATGTACTTGTATTATACCATAAATCTATTGTATCATGTATTATACTTTTGATGTATTCTCCTCAAATGTATACGAGGAGACATTGTTGTTCAGATGTATCGATGTATTGATGTAAATTAAGATTAAACTCTCTTATGTAATGGACAATGTAAAAGATGCTATTGTATATGTTAGTTAAATGGATTGATTCAAAATGATCTCTATTGAATACATGTTATGGTTATTTCATATTGATTGTTCAATTAAATTTAATGATTAATGTAATGATTTACAGTTCTTGTTAGTTTAGTTAATGGGAATCTAGTAGGGTAGTCACGTACCTTAGAGGACTTAGGTTATAATTTAAGTTATTGTTTCATTTGCAATCATTTGAACATTGCATTTTATAAATAAAAAAATTGTCCATTTTTAGGTGTTTAGTGTGTTTTTCTCTAAGGTTGCATGGTGGGGCTGTTACACATGGTATCAGAGCCCAGTTCTAACACTGGGTGCTCTGGGAATATACAAGAGCCCATTATGTTGTCTTAGTTGTTTAGATTTTGAAGTTTATGTTTTCCCTTGTTAACCTTGTCTAACACCCTGAACTTGTCCTTGGTGGTGTCTATGTAGGATAATGCCTAGAGGTTAGGGTCGAGGTCAAGGGCATGGTAGAGGTCATGGGGCTAATCTCTAGGACTCCCCTCCTTAGAGTTCCCACAAGTCTGATCATGAGGAACAACAAGGTTCCCAGAATAATCAGGGAGGTGGAGATCAGAATCAAGATTAGCCAGGGTTGGAGGGTGCATAGTTGCGTCACTTACTTGAGGAGGTTCTTGCCCATCTTGGTCTAAGACAGGAGGGTGAACAATTGGTGGTTAGAGAGAGAGAGGTCTCCTAGGAGGAGAGAGATTACTATTGAGCTGGAGGCTATTTTAGTTGGATATATGAGGGACCTTTTACGAGTGCGTCCTCCTACTTTTATGGTACCAGTAGTGGTTTGGAGGCAGAGACTTGGTTAATTGATTTCCACATGTGTTTCACTATGCATCCATATGGTAGCAACACCAAGGCTAGATGCTCTATCATGCATCTCCAGGGTTTTGTTTCCACGTTGTGGAATTTGGAGGAGCAGAAGCTACGTTTAGAGATAGATTCAATCTCATGGGAGATGTTTTTAGAGAGATTCAAAGCTTAGTTCTTGTTTGATCATTGGTGGCAGCGTCACACGGATGAGTTCGATGATCTGAGGCAGATGGCGATGTCAATTGAGCAGTATGAGCGGAGATTTTATGAGCTTAAGTAGTATGTTGGCATAGGTGATGATGAGGGTATGTTAGTACAACACTTTATCAGGGGCTTGAATTCCTGTATCAGTGGGGGTGTTCATGTGTTTGAGCTGAAAACTATGGAAGTCACTATAGAGAAGGCTCAGATAGTTGAGGATAATTTGGCTATGGAATTAGGTGTTCAAATAGGTGTATAGATTGGTAGTGCACCTCTAGAAGGTTTTAGTTCTCGAGGTGGCCAGACTCAAGCAGCAGGTTCCTCTAAGGGCCATTAGGCAACTGCTAAGGGTGAGCAACAGCAGCAGCACTCCCAGTCGAGACTTGAGAACCCTCATTCATGGCATGGTAGTAGGTTTCAGAATAGGAAGGATCAGAGTTGGCAGCGAAACAAGCATGATCATTTTGATCAGCTAGCTCAAAGCTCTTAGTCTTCGGTTAGTGGTGGTAGTTTCCATCAGTCCAATGAACCTTCTGGTGGCCCAGAATATGGCAGAGGTACAGGGTGTTTCTCTTGTGGTTATCAAGGTCACGTTGCTAGACAATGTCCTCAGAAGGGCACATCTGGATTTAGTCAGAGACCAGTGGCTTTAGAGCCGATAGTAGGGATGCAAGTGGATCACATAGAGTTTTTGTTGCGGTAGAGTTTTTGTTGCGGTTGAAAACCACTAGGTCGAGCATCAAGGTACAGTAGTAGAGGCTTCAGGTAGAGGATGGGAAGCTGACTATGGAACTTGTGGACATTTTGGAGCACAAGAGACTCACCTTCAAGGGTCGAGACGTTGAGCAGATGTGGGTCCAATGGGATCCTATTGTTGAGTCCTTAGTCCCTTGGTAGGATGCGAGAGTTATACCCATATCTGTTTGCAGGCTTCCAAGAGTTAGCTTGGTTCTAGGGAGGAGGATGTAGTGCCCCTCAGTTTTCTTTTGTTTCTAACAGTGACTTGGTTGTATTTGGACATTATGATACTTTGTTTGATGTTGGATTTATAGATATGATGTAATTGATGATACTTTATCACTAATTTTTTTATGCTCATACTATGTTTAGTATATGGATTTAATGGTTCATGTGGATTAATCTTGTCTTGTGTATCATGTGTTTATTTGATGATTATTCATATCATGTTGATTAGTAATTGGTTATTGCGCGTTGATGTATTTGGTGAAGGAGAACAAGGTTGCATCACTCGCTTGTGAGTACCCTGCGACGCTACGACTTTCCCTTCACTATGTGTTTTCTTGTTTGTCTATGTACATGCTCAACTGTGTGGTTTGTTGCAAGCTATAGGTACCAAGCATCGACTCCACCTAAATTTCCAAGTTTGAGTGTGTCTTATACCCAATGGAGATAGTTGATTTGGAGATAGCATCGGGTTCCCCTATGTTGAGCCATCATCCTTGACTAGGATGAGTGTCCATTTATCATTCCCTGTTGTGTGGTCAGTTCGAGTTGTTTTGTCAATGTTGTCATTTTTCCTTCCATTTCGCTTCGAGGTCTGGTATTGCTAGGTATTTCGTATATTTGATTAAATTGCTTGATTAGTGCTTGACTAATTTGAAAGATAATGGTGGATAAAGGTATTTGATAATTTAAATAAATATTTTAATATAATTTGTAATTTTAATAAATAAAATATTATTAATGTTTTGTTTGATTTAAATAAATTAAAATTTATGGTTTAATAAAGAAATATTTAAATAATATATTAATTAGTGCATTGTGCAAGTAAAATTAAAATGAAAGGGATTAAAATTATAAACCAATATTTTAATTGTTTAATTTATTGCGTGCAAGCATTAAAGTATAGTTGTATTATAAAATTAATATAAGTGAAATTGTGGCAGTTAACAAGGTGTGTGAAATTAAATTAAATAATTAATTTAAAGAAGTGGAGGCTGCAACGGATTGGAAAAATAATAAATAAATTAGTTATCTTGCAAAAGATAAGGGCTTTTTGTTATCATTCTAAAAACTAACTTGGGGATGGATCTCGGGAATGTTATGTTTTCTTGAAAGCTCTAAAATTTTGTTCTTGGAAGCGTTGGGGTTTTGGGAGCTTTGAATTTGTGGTTTTTACAAAGGTTGTTGAATTCAAAAGAGCTTGGAGCTGAAAATTTACAAATTGAGGCTTTGGAGGAAATTAGAGTTGCAACTGGAATTCAAACCCGACAACAACACCCAACTCAATGATTTGAATTATTCCAGGTTCCATAACTTCTCCTTAAATTAACGTTTGTTTGAAAAATGATTATTACATGAATGTGTGCTTAAAGTAAAATAATTATTTGTTTAAAATTTTGAGTACTTTGTACAATTGCTTGCTCTGTATTTCTTT
This sequence comes from Sequoia sempervirens, assembly GCA_007258455.2. NCBI lineage: Eukaryota > Viridiplantae > Streptophyta > Pinopsida > Cupressales > Cupressaceae > Sequoia > Sequoia sempervirens. The sequence goes on along the minus strand of VDFB02338228.1, from coordinate 10,025 downwards.
CAAATTTGGTTGTAATTCCTTTTAAACATCTCAACTAAAACAATGATTAAATCCCTCCATTCTCAATTTAGGTGCAAACCTCTGCCCCTCTTTTGATTGCTTTCAGATTTCACTTCTTATTCATAATCAATAGTATGGCATGCAATATTTTTTATGTACTCTGCCATAAAATCTTACTTAAATTGTAATCCTGATAGATCGAATCTTAATCATCCAAGTTGGGGCCATAGAGTCTATGTTGAAGGTTGACTTCTCACATCTCATTTTTTGTACCTATCGATGCATGCAGATATTCGAAGTCTCTACTCTGCAAATTCTTTTCTTGGTTTAAACTGTGCGTAGTAATTGCCTTCCTGAACCAAGCTTTTGTTTTTAGATATTATATCTTAAACATTCTGATGGGAATTATAGACCGAGTTAATAATCACTTCTAGTCGCTCTTCTCATTAGGAAACAATGTGTTTGGCTTAAAATGATTGAATTCTTAAGCATTTCCCTTTTGCTATTGTGCATACTTTATTTTCATTATGTATTCCTTCTCTCTCAGCCGCGACCTTCCTGGGGTTGCATAATTCGTATATGTATCTTTCAAAAATTTGATGGGATCTAGACTTAACCCTTACCAATATTCTAACATTCACAATTAGAGCCATGTGAGTTTAGTATAGTATCGGTTGTATTGGAAGATCTGTTGTTTTATTTAATTAGAAACTACTGTTTATTCATTACTTATATCGCCACCCCTGTTATTATCTTCCAGATAGGTTGAGTTTTTCTTTGTATACCTCCAGTCGATTATTATACATTATTAGTTGTTATTAGTGTTATCAAATAGATTTGCACCCTACTAAATACAAGATTCAGCAATCTAATAACACATGGAAACCTTCTTCAGATGTGGGTGATTTGAACGAAGAAGGAATCTCCAGAGTGAGTTGGTTCTCTGAATGATGGATCCTATTCTAAGTATTTTTTGGGAAAAGGGATAGAAGGATAGCTTAAAAAATAAAACCTAACACTAACTAATGATTAATTGTTATTTCTGAAAATTCAGATTTACCAGTCACAACAATTCCTCTATTACAATAGCTCTCACAATCTCATTGGTACATGGTTTCATCAATAATTTGTATGAAGATTCGATGGCATTGAATGCATGACACAACCTGAAAACACAAAATTCTGTGCAAAACTTATAAAAGCAAGACATATAAGGCTTCAAACTTGAAAACACAAAGACATCAAATTGTTGTTACAAGGTTGAGACAAGAAATGAGAAGAAGAACTTTGCTACTTTATTGAAATTGAAAGAGTGTATCTATCTAAACTGAGTACAACTGAGTTTACAAGCTCAAAATGCTAAGAGCCAGAAACTGAAATCTAAACTAAGAAGAAGAAGAAAAACTAAGTTTCTTCAAAATATAACTCTCAAGAAACCCTAATCTGAGCTCACAAAGAAGCTCAAGGAAAAAAGCTTTAAACTATCTCAAAAGTCTGCATAAATGCAGAAAAAACATACTGTTTCCAAGCTCATACTGAAAAGCTCCTAAAAACAGACTAAATCTGCTTTTAAAGCAGATAAAACACCTTATCTCTCCAGCAGGAATCTCAAATCCGAGCCAAGGCAGAAAGTAAAACAATCTGCTAAAAATAGCAAAAAGATAAAAACAGTTTGCTTTATCTTTGCTTTACATAGTTGCAGATTTCACAATTTGACTAATTTTGCAATTAAAGATTTAGAGAAATTTTTTGCAAAAAACAACTATCTTATTTCTCCAATACAACAATTGATTTTTCTTTAAAAAATCATAAAAGATACAAAGCACAACTCTACTCATCAATATCCTTAATTGATTTCTTTAAAATCAATTTGAAAACAAAAAATCCCTAAGCTTCATTTACAATTTAAACAATTACTCTCAAAATAAATTGAAACTCAAGATATCCATCAATCTCTAATTTCACTAAGGCATGAGTATGACACAAATACCCCAAGGTAGGAAATAAAATATACCCTACCTAAGCCTAGACCCATAAAATGCTCTATCAATCATGCCTAAAGGCTTACGTAAGTATTAACACATGAAGATTAAGAGACAACACGACCTAGGGCATTGAATTAAGGTTGATTAAAATGCAAAAACTCCTAAATTTGAATCTCTCCACTATTGTATTGTCAAATGTGAATATTCAGGACAATCATAATGTTCAACCTAAATTCGAATTAGGGCAAGAGACAAAACAAGTCAAACCCTAAAATCATTTCATTTGCAATCATCACTTCTAAAGACTTTGGGCTCTGCCTGAAAGGATGGCACCGCCATGAGTAAGCTCAGTCTGTAGCTCGCAAATTCTTGAAAATATGCACTTTGGTCTTCAAATGGTCGAATTCTACTCTGCAATTCATGGTGAGCTAACTTGTTAACGGCATAGTGATTTTCCTCTTCTTTTGAAAGGAAAGAAATGGCCATTAAGGCCACGGCCTGTACATACTTTACCACTGATTTCTCTTTACATTCTTATGACTTTATTCTTCTTGGTCGCTGTTACCTAATTTTCACCCTCAGGCTCAATCAAGCAAGGAAAATTGTGTTTAACAGGTTCGAGAAGGCCAAATGGAGCATTCGGCCAAGGGAAAAAGTCATGAATCTGATGCTAGGTCACAAGGAACTCAGTGAAGAAGCCTGCCTTGTTCAGGTTCGGCATGAAAATCTTCTAAGGAGAGAGTCGCCAAGCCCTAGGAATGTCACAACGAGTGGGATTCACCTACAGGTCCCTATCGGCAAGACATCGATCATCGTCCCGGCGACAAAAGGATATTCATTTCGGCGGAAGTTCTTTTCTTCGGAGAGAAGTCTCGGCAAATGCATCGGGTCTTGCTGAAAAAGAAAAGCAGGATCCCTTCGGCGTATGTGTACAAGTTTTGGTAGGAGGTCTTACCGATCAAAAGAGGTTTCATCGAAGTTAGGCGGCGTCGGGAAAGCAAGTGAGCTTCGCCAAAGGGTCTCGCCGAAGTCACAAGGTCTCCCCGACTCTAAAATCTCTCGACGTAAGGATTGAGTTCTACAAGATGTCTCGGCGAACCGGGGGGGTCTTGGCGACAAAAGGGGGCCTTCGGTGTAACAAAAAGGTCGCTAAGAAGTCTTGGCAACCCGGGTATGTCTTGCCAACTGGAGAGGAGTTCGCTGTGATATCTCGGCGACAAGCACGGGTCTTGGCAAAGGATATTACCTTCAGCAAAATGTCTTGCCGAAGGATGAAGGTCACACCGAAGATAAAAAGGAGGCCTCGCCAAGAGTTGAAGCCTTCGCAGTGATGTCCCGGCAATCAAGAATGTCTCGCCGAAGGTTGGGGGTCTCACCCAAGGAAAATCAAGTCAGCATGATGTCTCGGCGACCAGCAAGGGTTACGCCGATAGTGTTTCACCGAGGATTTCTCGGCATAAAGCTTCCTCTTAGGCGAGATTTCTTCCCGAAAAGATGGGGTCTTCTTGATAATAAGATGGGCTCGCCCAAAGATAAAAGGCTCAACAAGAGGTATTACCGAAACAGCGGTGTCTTGCCGATAGAAAGAAAGGAACTCGCCGAAGGATTTGGCCTTCGGCATAGGGTCTCAGCGACCAGTGGATGTCCTGCCGACCTGGGGGATGTCTTTGATGTAGCATTTCGAGGTCGTGGTGAGGTCTTGCCGACCCAGGAGGTCTCGCCGAAAGTAAGCTAAGCTCGCCAAGAGTTGAAGACTTCGCCCTAAGGTCTCACCGAGATGGCAATGTCTCCCCGACCAAAGAGAAAGTAGCTCATCGCCGAAAAATAAGGAGCCCGGCGAGAGGTTTGGCCAACAGGCCAATGTCTCACCGACAACAAAGGTTCTCGCCAAGAGTCTTCCCGAAATGAAGAGTTCGTCGAAGGAAAAGGAATTCTATAAGATGTCTCGGTGAATGAAGGTGGTCTCAGTGACGGAAGCAGGAATCGGTATGACTGTTGGACCTCGCGATGAAGTCTTCCCGACTTGCCATGGTCTTCCCGAAGGAAATAAAGGGCTCGGTGGAATGAAATGTGTTCGGGGTGACATCAGGGTTTCTCACCAACAGAAGATGAAGGGTCTCGGGGTAGCCTCTTGCTTTCGGTAAAATGTCTCACCGACACTCGGGTGTCTTGTCGAATGAAGAAGAGCTTGGGGAGATATCGAAATGAACTTGGTGAAAGAAGACCTCGGTGTGGTGGAAACCAAGGAGGTCTCGGCTGAAAAAAGCGCCGAGGGTAATCTCAGTGAAACAAAAGAGCCTTCGGTAACATTTTGAGCTCGCTAAGGCGTCTCGGCGAACTCGGTGATGTCTTGCCAACAAATGAACCGGGCTCGTTGAGGAATTCGCCAAAAGGTCCTGGCGACTAACTAAAGTCTTGCCGAAGGAGAACAACTCGGGGAGAAGGATTCAACATCACCAGGAGGTCTCGCCGAATGCAGAAGGTCTCCCCGAAATGGATGCCTTCGCTAAAGAATAGGGATTTCGTCATGATGTCTCAGCGACAGAATTGTGTCTTGCCGATGGCTTCAGTGATATCAGTATGACTTTGTGAGCTTGATAAGAGCTCTCATCGATAGTGTCATGTTATGCCGATAGCTTCAGAAGGGCATAATTGCATGCGAGATGCGATTCTACAAGAGGAGTTTTGACCGCCCGAAGGATGCGTGGAGTTTACTCAACCAATCGAGAGAGAATGCAGCGAGCCATGGCGATCTGAAGAATATCAACAGGATGAAAACGCAATGTCCTGCAGCTCAGGAGCATTCAAAGCACTTTCGGCTGAAGAGGTTCAAGGACACAATACTAGGAAGTGAATGTGGTGGTTGCAGAAAGATCAAGAAGGCTTCCCCTGAAGGAAATCTTTCACACTGACATAGGCAACATGGACACGTAGGGTGCAGCATTTAATTTCAATCAAAAGATCTAAGAAGATCCTTTCAGAGTCTTGATATTTTTGTAAGCCCTAAGGGGCCGACACAGTTTGATATATAAGGCATTTTTGCCTTTTTTGTAAATAGTTCAGATTATACACTCAAAAGAGTTAGTGATTTTTATCAATCCTTTCTCAACTAAATGTATGTTTTGTAACTCAACTGGAATCTGGAATACAACATAGAGTTTACCTTGGAAACTAGTGTTCATATTTGTACTACTTTCATTTTTGTATTTCTCTTTTGATTATGCAAGTCTTTAACTGTGTTTTATAACTCTGCACTCATACCTTAAAGCTGTGAAATTTATCTTTCCTTCCTAAGATATGTATGTAGATCAAACCTATTAAGAATGACACATAAGTTTAAAATAATTTCTTTTGAGTATGTGAAACAATAGCGATTAGGTTTCCCAGTGTATTTTCTTCTTGTTTCATTTCATGATTTCCTATCAATACGGTGTATCACCATAGTTTAGTTCCATTTTTATGCATTTTCCTTCTCCCTTTCCCTTCAAAGAATCAGTAGTTTAGGTGATAACACAAAGGAAGCTAGCCTTCTCCAGAGGTTGACCTTTGTCTGCAAGAAACCCACATCTTTAGAGTTCTTCCAATGTTACACTGAGGTGTTGAAAATCGGTTTCAATAAGGGTGCAATTTCAGGTGATAACAGCCGCCTTCTATGAGCTCGAACTCTTGTCTGGAAGCTCTATGTGAGCTCTTGTCTGCAGACTTCACTCCTCCACTGCACACATGGTGAGCTATTGTTCATAGTATCTATTATGGCTTTATTTCCTGAGCCATTTTTGGTCTTGTAGCCGCGGATGGAACACAGTTTCTGATGTATTTTACTTCATGTGATTGTTGTTTTGTTATATGGGTCTTCTTGTATCCACTGGCCACCATATATGAGATCGCACTAGGTGTTTTGTTTGGGGTTTTGAAAACTCTACTAGCTCTGGCCACGGCTTCTTGGCTTCAACAGTGCGCATGGTAAGCCTTGCTCTTCTATATTTCCTTGTCTTTCATTCAAAAGCTAAAAACTCTTCTCTAGGTTGCGCCATGAATGTATTTGTCAAGAGCTTCTTTTTTTTTAAATGAAATTCCTCCATTGATGGGCTCAACCCATCATGTACTTTTGCATCTATATAACACATACTCACGTGGGTAAGCTGTATTTTGAGGAAATTTGTGTTATTGAACACGACTCGCCATGATTTTCACTTTCCTTTAAATTCTGTGGTTTTATATGAAAACCCTCACATGGGTTTGTCAAAAAAATAAAACATCTTGTCCCAAATTTGAAACCCTAATGTGGGTATTCATAATTTGAATAGGAATTTGTATATTTAGCTATTATGCAAAAAATTGGGCTCGACCCATCATGGCTTCTTCTAGAATTTGAATTCTTCAATTTTTATCATATGGGTATCGACTATTTTGAAGAAAAACTAGTTATTTTGTGATTCTTTTATGGAACTCGCTTGACCCACTATGACTGTTGCTTTTCTTTTGAAATCTTTGTGTTTTCATGATGATTTGTGAGCCAAGGGCTCCCTCCATGCCGCACCATGTACATACTTACTATGAGCTTTGAGAGCACTTAGAGTCTGACCCATGATGATTTACTCCTGTTGTATTTCTTGAGACAAAATTTTGATGTGGGCTTTCATTGTTCTAAAGAAATCTGAGTATAACAAAACCCTACATGAGTTCGCTGAAACTTTGAAAGGAAAAAAAACCATTCCTGTATATTTCCTGTTAAAAGCCCAACATAGGTAAACTGAAAACAATGAGACATTTGCACTTTAAATTTATGCACTTTCCTATCTTCATTAAATGGGTGAACGATACTTGGAAAATATCATTTCTGGGATAAAGCTTATATGGGTATATTTATTTCCCTGTCATCATGGCACCATGTGTTTTTTGTAAATCTTACACACTGTAGAAGATATTTTCCTTGTTCTAATCTTGATGCCATTAAGGAAACCACTAACCTGGCTTTGAGACTCCTGTTTTGTATATGACACTCCCACATGCCTTGAAAAAGGAAATTTATAGCTTTAACTAACGAAACAACAGAATTCTTCAAATCCCTGTTGTATTTCCCCTGGGACAGCAAGCTAATCCTTCAGAAAATGCAAAACATGTGAAACTTCATGGATATTGTAGTCTTCAGAACTTAGTACATGGGAAACATTTCTTCATCCAACACACAGAAATTAGTTTATTGAAAACTGTTGAATGCTTGTTCATTTCTCTTATGCTTAACTGTCCTATTTTCCCCTTCACATCTCTCGTGACTCCTTGTTTCACTTATGTTACTTCAATCAAAGGCCAAAATATGAATGCTTGTACTTTCCATGCTTTGATTCAGATGATATCACTGTTTCTCTCTTTGGCACTCTTCATGCATTTTTATGCTCCATTTAATAAAACTGTTTTGTGCACTTGCTCTCCTCTAAAATGAAAATCTGAAACCATTATCTTCGTTGAGGCATTATGTATGCCTATTCACTATCCTTGATTGAGAGAAATAACACTGTTGAACCTTGCATAATATCATAAATATGATGAACAAATAACACTATGGCAAAAGAACATAAACCATACAGCAATGTTTGAGATGAATGTACTCAATTAAATTGATTAATCGGTTTAAACCCACTATTCACTTGTAACTTTCAGAAAGGATTCACATGATTGTTATGAATGCACAGTTGGTTTAATGGCTTGCTAGATTAACTCTTCTTTAATCTTTCAGTTGCATTTCCTTTCTTTTGAATATGATGATCGCAATCCCTTCTCATCCCACTTGTAATCAATAAGGGGAAGCATGCCAAGCTCTACCCTTGTGGGAGCCCATTTTTCTCCACATGCTTGGTCTTCAAATGATAATCAACTTCGTGATTTTTCTTATACCTACACAAAGAAGCAAACGATGTTAGCATAAAAAACAATATATCATGATATTGATGTCTCTTTTTCAGCCTATGTTTCTACACTTCACTTGATTGTTTCAATGCATGATCAGTAGCATACTACATTATCGTTGATTGTTCATGTAGGTATATTCATAGTCAGAGCCTTTGACATCCCTCTCTTCCTTCCTACAGGTCAACGAAGCTCGAAGAAGACAAATGGTGCACCACTTCTACGTCGGCCATCGATCAACAGGCAATGATGATTATGTTTATGCTTATGTGATTCTCTTTTATGCATCTTCCATAGTATAGTGTGTTGTTTATGATGCACTGTGACAGTCCCATCCATGGTTTGTGTGGATATTTGATTTCAATCTTATGCTTTTCATTTTGAAAAGAAAAATGCATCTCAATGCAAATTTGTACTATCATTTGAATTCTCACAATCAAATGAAATTTTGTAAATATGAATTACTTCATGAAATAAATGAAAGCATTTGAAATGCTTTGTTGTTTATATGCTCAATCATGTACCTCATTTGATTTTGAAACATTGAATAGCAACTTCTGAAATTATGTTTCCTCATTTCAATGCACAACTGTCACTTGATGAATAATGAACAAAGTGCAAACAGCACTTAAGCATAATGCAGAAATAATTGTAACTTTGCTTTAAGATATAACAGTATTTAATCCAGCTCCACCAATTGAGTTGTAGCAAAAAATTGGTAACAATTAGTATGTTTCAAGTTTGAATACATCGAAGTTCAATTCCATGTAAATAAAGTATAGGAAACAATGGTCTTAGATTATATTCTTCACCACATTGGATATACTATGGTTGTTGTTACATGGCCTCTTGCAGTTTCTTGTTATTTTCTTAAGCCTATCCAACAAATCTTTAGTGTGCACCCTTGTCATTATCATCCTCTTTAAGGCGAGTCTCTACAGGCCTCTTTCTTAGTTGTGTGCTACTGTAGCTTTGTCACTGGTGCAGCATGTTCTCCGTTGGCGTATGCATTGGAAATTAGCAAATGCATGGTTCTCACTTTGGTTGATAATGGGTTAGAAATATGTAGATATACTATGCACCCGGGTTAATAAAGATAGGCACTTGATGTTGTGTTATGATGTCAATTTGATAATTGTATTATATGTTGCATTGGATAATGTCTATTTCCTTTGATAATTTGATTATATGATGCTTTCGATAATATATATATATATATATATATATGTAGATATATATAGACTTCTATATTATTTAATATGTATTTATCCTGTATGATGAAACAATCATACTTTGGTAATATGAAATATGTGTAATCGATATATAGATTTTGTATATATATGCATATATGTATGTATGTGTATATTATACATACATATACAAATATATATGTATGTACATACTTATTCATATTATAAGATTTATATGTAAGTATTTATATGTTTGTGTATATAAGTGTGATGAGATCAATGAGAAATTATTGTTGCTTTAATTACTAAATAATGATGTAAGTGATATAAATGAAACTAAGAAATATTTAGATATGAGGTTCGATTGGAATAAATAGAAGGTTAGTTTACATGGAGTAATGGATTGTTCTCTTTTGAAGATGAAAGCTTAGGAAAATGTAATGGTTGTATTGTAAACTTATCTTGCATAATTTGATTATGTCCTTAAATTGAGTCTTTGTATGAATAAAGTTTGTGAATAATAGAAATGGGATAATTGAGAGTTACTGTTCATTGACTAAGTCTTTATGTGAAGAGGATTTTGGAAGTCTTCCAAAGGAGAGAGCGAAATTTCTACTTGATGGTTTATATGTTTATTCATTCGAGATGATTGCTTATGTATTGAATAAGTATACAAGGGTCGTTAGCCTTGCACAAAATGTTTACCACTTTGTTTGAGATTTGTGTGTGTGATGGTTTATTCCTCACCCTTTGTGTATGTTCGTGAGGTTATGTGATTGGTGCAAGTTGGATTACTCTTTTGATTTCATTGGGTCTCTTAGCTACTAGTATGGGGAGTGGCTCTCAATGGGGGTCGAGGCACAAAGGGGCATCAGGATAACCCATGTGGGAGTTTCTTAACTCAGTGATAACATAAAATGAATTAGGGGTTCGGGTAGTTTAA